>JANHGN010015116.1:36105-112895 GCA_024605025.1 Megaceryle maxima | reverse complement strand
CCATTGCAGGGGAGGTTGGCCGGGGCTCTGAGCACCCTGCTCTGGTTGCAGATGGCCCTGCTCCCTGCAGGGGGGTTCCACTGGATGGGCTTTAAAGGTCCTTTCCTACCCAAACCAATCTGTAATTCTAGGAAATAAATTCAAAAGGCTCACTGGAGAGAATGGAAAAGTTTGTGTCTTCCTCTTCCCCTGATGTCCTCATCATCTAGGTAGAATTAAGGGGAAGGATGCAAAAATGAATTGATTTTTCTCACTGGGTCCAGATTTAAAATATGCCTCCCCAGGAAAGCCATGAATCGCACATCCCCAGCTCAGCACTTGTTCTGGGCAGCTTTTTGTATCACACAAGCAGCGTAAATGAGCTGGACTAAACTCAGTAGGGCACGGCCAGGGAGCAAAGTTCAACTTGGGGTTTTGTCCTGTCCCCAGATTTGCAGGTTTTGCAGATCAAGGGATCTTTCATTCCCCTTGTCATTCATGTGAAGAGATAAATAGAGCAAAGTAGGTGCAGGTGTAGAGTAGAAACAGCTCTTCAATCGGGGTGAGAGTTTGTGGCTCAGTACCTGTGTTTATTTGTGCGTTTGCACAGGGACAGATCAGCAAAGGAAAAGTTCATATTATCTCACAAAAGCACCTACAACCTGCTTCCGAAGGGCAACGACAGAGCATTTTGGTAAAAAAATTAATGAAGAGTTAGACTAGGGTGACACGTTGCTCTGGGAATTACCTGTCAATCAGAAGTAAAAGAGATGATGTCTGTCTTACTAAAAAGTCCAGAGATGTACATTTTGTTGCAGGTTGCATATATTTTATTTTTTTTTCCTGAAAAACAAATATATTGTTACATTATTTAAATAGCACATAATTAAGTAACCATGTTCTCATCTGTTTTAAAGGAGGAATAAAAAACCCCATCCCCCTTGCCTCCCTGGCTATCACGTGCCCCAGGCTTAGAGGGTGACACAGGAGCACAGTAAGCAGAAAAAAAAAACAACCCAAAACGGGAGAAACAGAGAATGTTTAACATTCAGAATTTGTCCACAGCTGATAATTTATTGGAACTCATCTGTAACAAGGCCTGGCACTGATTTATAAGTTGATTTGAAAAATAAATAAAAGTGATAGAAACCTGCATTCGGTTTTAATGATAGACTGTTGCAGCGTGAAAAGTAAGGATATGAAACATTGCAAGGAAATTAGATATTATGCCCTGAAGACAACTGCAGCTACCAGCCCATTAATTGTTAGATATTTATTATTAAAAATTTCTTTTCATGAGTGACTGCAGAATATTTGTGCTCTTAAAGTTGTTGAGTTCTGACATGAATGAAGCGTATGAAGCTCATTTTTTCCTCCCTTTGTGTGTGTGTGTTGGGTGTGTTTGTGGAGCTAAGGTAGCTGACCCCAAAATGCAATGAATCTTTCTGCACAAACACACAAGTGCTGCCTCTGAATCGATACTGAACGGGATAAGGAATGCTGGGAAGTTTGTTACTGTTCTGAATTTTGGTAGCAAGGGGTTTGATGGTGCTTGGGAACAAGGCTGTCTGGAAGCAGAGAGGGCCCAGCTGTTTCCAGTGAGATGAACAGCATCTCCAAAGGGCTCTGAGAGAGTCTTTCATCTCTCGTGTGCTCCCAGAGCTGGACCAATTATACACCACGTGCTGCAGAGAAGGAGGAGACAGGGAACCAGGAAAAACCAGCAGTGTATATTTGACAAGCCAAAAGAGAAGGCAAGCAACGTATCATTTGAAGTGCTTTAAAGCGCTTGGCAAACCGAGGCATGATATCACACCTTAGAAATACGGGGGGAAGTCAATCCAATACATGCTGAAGCAAAACAAGTTCACTGAAAGGCAAGACCACCTAACACATCCTTCCACTTCCCCACCCTTGACTTACACAAGAGCCAACGTTGCTGCTCTTTTGAGGAACACCTAAGGAAAACTGCATGAATACAAATGATGCACAGGAGGCACAGCACGGGGAGCTGCCTGCAGAAATACAGACAATAATATGTCCTTTCCTTTAAAAGCACTTTGAGGACAACTAATGAAAACGGGAAAGAGACAGGGAGAGAAAACCATGATGTTTTATTTATTATTACATGGTCGTTATATTGCAGTAGTATCGAGAGTTACGAGACATTGCACAAATACAGAAAGAGAAACGGTCCCTTATCTGGATCAGCCCATGATTTACCTGTCTCAGATTTTGCAATGAATTATTAATAGCAGTGATAATAATTAAGTATGATAATAACGTGACGACAGAGGAGGAAGATCAGATTTCCAATCCTTGCTGCTTGGATTGTCTGAGGCAAACGTCACCATGATGAGCTTGTACAGTGTTTAGATCATAAGAGGCAACTCTTGAATCTATTACAAGCAAACCAGTATATGCATCCTTGTTCCTCCCTTCCCTTCCAAGTTAAGGCAGCTTACCCCCATTTCTCCATCCTCATTTCGCTTGGAAAACCATCTCTCTAAGGCCACAATGGAGGTTTTCAAAAGCAAGGATGTGCTCAGCTCACAGTAAAAGGTATTTGGGACTTGAACTGTCCTTGGGATGAAAACATTTCTCTCTCCATAATGAAATATAACTTGCAGTTTACATTACTGTTATTTTCTTGTAGGTAATTCTGTGGTGTTTGTAATGAAGATAAAATCCAGGATGCCACATACTTCCTTTTCAGAACACAGCCTTAAAGAAGAGGAACATTTCATGCAGTGCAAAGAAGACAGGCAGCTATTAAAGAAGATTCACAGTTATAGGCAAATATATTAATGGTGGGGTTAGCTCTTGAAATGAGAATTTATAACATGCCTTAACCTAATCCCTCATTAAGATAATTTATTCCCACCCTCAAGGTCTCACATCACAGCCAGCACTAGGCAAATAATTAGTAACAAACAATTCATTTGATCAATTTCAACTCCTCTTTTTTAATGAATTGTCAGCCAATGCAGTACCATTTTCTCAAGTATATTTATAATTCAACATTATTTGCCAATTTTTGTGATGAATTTGTAGCCTGTTGTTTATCCAGGAGGAGCTGGGTGCTGGATGGTGGATAGTCAAGGCATTTCGAGCGGCCGCAGAAGTCACACAGGGTAACTGTGTTCCCTGCCTGGGAAGCAGGATCTATGGATCAATTTGACTTTGTGAATACTCAGCCTTTCAAGAGTTGAACATTATTTCCCCTAAATCAAGTTGAGCACAGGAACATTTTAATCCATAACTTACGGATGAGGATGGGAGTTCTTTGCTTTGAGGTCACGCTGCTCAAGAGACTCACATAAAGCACTGACTAAGCTCTTTGCTCAGCTGCCCTTCTGCCTCCTGTGGAGAAACCTGTGGGAGTCTACTTAGTAAACGTGGCATCCAGAGGACTGAAAGGCTGTGAAATGAATTGAGGTCTCTGACACAGCCCTATCTGGGCCACCACAGCAACCCTGGAAGGTATTTTCAAACTACATTTTTTTTGTGTTAGATCAGCCAGAATGAGAGCAGTTATCAAGCTAATGGAATTGTTATGTCTCTGGCAGCTGATAGGAATAAAGCCCACCCGAAAGGAGCAGCAAAACGCCACCGACCAGAAGCACAAACCTAGAAAACAAAGGAAGAGAAATACAGCAGTTAGGGTATAAAGGCACCAGGCTAGGATCCAGCATGTTTGAGTCACCCTGTGCAGCATTCCTGCGTCAGCCGCCCTCTCTTCCTTTGCTGGGAAATAGGGAGAAATATTCTGTCATTTTTCACGGACGAGACAACAGAAAACAATGCAGAGAACGTAGCTAAAGCTCAGCCCTGCAGAGACACAAAGCTCTAGCTATTCAGGGGCTGAGAGGCATTTTAGCTCAACTTTTAAAACACTGCTACATGATTTCCTCCTATGTTTTATCCTTTGCATGCCTGGATTCAAGGCAGTGAAAAGGTGTAGGGGGGCTGGAGGGGGGCAGGTAAAGTGGCAAACAGTGCTGTTCTGGCAGGAGATAGTTACAACTTCCCCCTACAATCCATGTTCTGTGCATTACGTGATCGAAACCTGAACTTAACGTAGCTCAAGACTTTCCTTAGGATAAACTACTAGAAATCTGTTATGTGAATGCCACTTAAGGAACTCAAATAAAGTACTAGCACTAACTATTCCTAATGAAGACACCACTAAAAAAATTACACCCTACCCCCTGCAGTCCCCTACTCCAAAAAGTCTAGAGCAAGGGTAAAGAAAAGCAAATTAGTGTTTTGACATCTTTTTTTCCCCCATCTACTTGCTGGTTTAGAAGACTTTCAGAGTGGCCAGATCTCTAAAGGATGGGTTAAAGAGGACCCAGTATTTCTCCATGTTGAGGGTGCACTCATGACCTCCTGCCAAATTGCCATCCTGGCCTTACTCTGGAGGAGTAACAGAAGCATAAGGAACAGATTCCCAGCTATTGATGCTCCAGCTACACTGCTAGGGAAACAAAAAGAATAAAATTGAACAAATTCATTTGTAAATGTGCTGATTCATCCTGTAAATCTGGTGAGATACAATGCACCCATTAAAGAAAACCTGTATAAGACCTAATTCTCTTATTTCACTTCTCCACTAGCTCTAAAAATGCCCATAACGTTGTACAGGGTGCTGTTTTTCTGGGGAACCTTCTGCCTTTCCTACAACCAAAATATTCCCTATGCTTTCCCTAAAGATTAATTCTGCCCTAAGTCCAAGCCAAATATTATACAGGCAATTGCTTCAGTTTGGCTGTCGAGTTTGAATGAGTTTAAATTGCTGAAACTCAGCCCCAGGGAGGAGCTGGTTGATCTCCTTTTGTACTAATCTGTACGTTTTTGCTTTTCAAGAATTTTTAGAAGTCTCTGTTTGTATCAAGGGTTTCTTTAAAAATGATTAATTGTTGTTTTGTTATTCTGCATAAAATCCTCATTTCCTGCATTTGAAACATAGGAGCTCCTAGCAGTGCCCTGTCCTTCATTTACAAGAAGAAGTCTCTAATAGTTTCTTTCTCTCCAGGAAAGATGGTGGTTTTTGGCAGAAACAAAGCATTAGCTCCTCCATTTCAACAAGAAATCCCAAGGCCTGGAGATTCTGTTATTCTGAGGTTTCTGTTCTCTGAAATAGAGGGAGCAGTTACGAGTCTTCTGGCAGTGGAATAGCAATAGCTTTTAGTCCAGGCTGCTCACAGGTGGCAAGAGGCTGTAGGGTACCTCGCGCTGTGCGCTACGCTCCGGAGCGGTTGTATGAACTGGGGGTTATTGTGCTCCTTGCAAACGAACAATGCAGATTCTTCCAGAAAACTGTGGAGAAAGGGGGGGGGGGGGGCGGGACTGAACAGAACTTTATGAATCCATTGCTTAAAAAACAATCTGCGCCCGTGTCAGCCACAGACTTCTGAGTAACAACTCCAAGTAAAGCACTGGCTTTGCTTTTGGATAGCAGCATTCCAGAGGCAGAGAGACTAAATTCAGTTAGAGTCGTGTCACTTTCTCCACCCAGTCAGAACAAATCAATTGACTTCACACATTCAACGAGAGTTTAGAGTCAGGATGCAGCTCGAACATTTACCACGATGAAATTACACCTGGTGGTGTTAAAAAACAATGGAATGTGGTGGGTTTATTTATCAGTAGGGTAATATAACAAGTATAAATTCACACTTGATATCAAATGGTTTAGCAGAGAGAGGTTCTGTTCACCCCTCTGGCAGTGTGCAACTCAGAGGCTACTGGTACTGATGTTTTGAGAGCAGGGTATCAAAAGACTCTACAAGCAATGGGACTTTGCTCTGCTTGAAGAAAGTAGAGCTGCACCTCTCTGTTCAGTCCCAGATCTACTCCAAATTCTTACAAAATGTAATGGAGCTCAGATCACAGACACATAAAAGTTGCTGCAAAAGAGGGAAGAATAGGAACCGATACTGTCAATGACTCCTGTGGAACAAGTGATGTGCTCAATACAGATGCAATAATTTCTGGGTTTTTTTTCAGTAAGAAGCATGCCCACATGGGCAGTTCCTACTGAATTCACTGTGTGGCAGCTTTCTGAGTCTCCCATCAGTGAGATTTGTGGTCACAAACTCCCAGGTGTCAATCGCCCATTTAAAGGGGCAAAATATTTCTATATTTTGGAGGGTCTAGTTCTTATTTTTTTCAATAATTCAAGACCTTTTGCATGAAGCAATACTACATATATCCTTGGCTCAAAAGAGTAACAGAAGAATAAGCCTAAGAACAGTCCATAAAGGTCAGAGTTGTCATGGTGAAAGGAATGCAAAATGATAGAAAAATTACTTGCATAGTATAAAACTGGTAACGAGATTGCCAGGTTTTTAATGGTATTTTCCAGGTCCATTACAGGAATGAAAAAACAAAAAAGGTGAGGGTAGAGGAGGAAATAGAGAGATAAAACCAGAAACAAATCAGCGTGGGTTGCTCCTCTGACTCAAAGGAACAAGATTCTCCCAAAGGCCCACATCTTACTGTAGCCACCTCAGCTCTTTTTTTCTGTTGCTGCCCTGCAACATCCACGGGCAGAAAAATGAAGCTTTTTGCGAGAAATAACAGAGGTAATGGATGTACTGCCAGCCCTCCCTGCTGGGGCAATTTGGAGAGGATGATGTGTTATGCAGCATCTTATTTGCTGTTGTGATAAGCTTCCGACATGTACCATTATTTACTACACGAGGCTGAGAAAATAACACAGGTTACCAATTCTGTTGAAGAGAGATTGCAATAATAGAAATGAACAGAGGGAAGGAACAGCTCTTACTGGGAGTCTCAATAAATAAACTAAGCAGAGAGGAAAAAAAAAAAAGGTCAATGTTGAAAATTACTTACAAAGGATCCCTTATGCCACTGAATAGTAATTAGGAAAAATACAAAGGAAAAAATAATAATTAAAAAAATTTAAAAATCAACATGTGCAAACATAAAAATACACATTTTAAGACTGTCAGGCATTACCAGAACAGTTAAACCAACCCCAACCCCATAGCTCTGGGACAAGAATAGCAGATTGCAGAAATGGCACAGTAAAGGTACACAGCCCCCATCAGCTGCCAGCGTATCCACCAAACATGGCTCACTCCTTTTCCATCTGGCAGAGCTACTCTCAGCTTTGAAGGACCTGCAGTGGAGATGACTGACAGAAGCCATCCTGTTTCCAGCCACAACATCTCAGCACACCTAAAGAGAATGGCTTTGCCCAGCGATCAGGGCACGGATTGAAGATGAATCTGTCTTCGCAGTGGATCTCCACAGGCAGCAAGGAAAGCTTTGCTCAGAGATGGGCTGGACAGTGCTCTTCTGTGGTGATGGAATGTGGTGTTTACATGACAGTAAAGCAATTAAGGTCAATAGATTGTCTTCAATTGCTGTCAAAAATCCCAGTCCTGATTCTGAGTCCGATTACTAAAACCTGCTTGTGTCTGCTGCATCCAACATTACATAATGGAAAAGCAGGACAGCCAAGAATTAACTCTACTGCTGTCCAATGCAGCTCGATTTTCATTTCTTTCCTCATCCTACCCCAGTGAAGAAATAGAAATCTGGTACAAGACACCACACTGCACCTACTTGACAGGCAGCTACACCCATTCTCCATACAAATCAGTTCTCCCGACTTGTGACATTTCTATTTAGAAGCCAAACGTACCATTTGTACACAGTCTACGCTTCAGCTGCTTGGAAAAAAATACACTCTGGGCTGAGAAAGAATAACTTCTATTGAAGCTGTCTGGCGATGCAAAATTTACCAAGACTAAGATGGTTGAGTCAAGCTGCCTTTCCCTAGGTGTCCAGGGATCCAAAAGCTTTAGGCAATACCTGGTCTCATCCCTGGCAAGCATGATAGCTTAATCTAAGGTTGCTTTAATCCCAGGAAAGATGGAGTTTGCAGTCTTCATTTGAAGAGGCCAAGCACTCACTAGTAGCTGCAGCACACAGGATGGTATAAACTAGGGATAGAGTAGTACCAGCTGTTAACTTGAACTGCTTCTTAAGGGCAATTTTTAGCTTATTTCTCACTAAAATGATTTTCCAGTACCAAAATTTGGATAGTACACAAAATAAATAATCCTAACTTTAGGCTAGAGCAACAAAAGATTAAAGGCATGTTAAAGCCTAAAGAGATTAAATTCTGCTTAGCCACTGCCTGCAGCCTGCATGAACTCTGCTTGATGCATGAAAGCCTGTAGGGGCTTCAAATCCTCTTTGGGGACCTTCTGGTTGGAAGAGACCTTGAAGATCACAGAGTCCAACTGTTAACCCAGCGCTGCCAGGGCACCACTGACCCACAGCCCTCAGCACCACAGCTCCACGGGGGGCTTGGAAACCCCTCCAGGGATCATGGGGGCTCCACCCCTGCCCTGGGCAGCCTGGGACAGCCCTGGAGGGGAAGAAGGCAGAATAGAAACAATTTATAATCTCTAATATCAGGGTAAAAGAAAACTGAGCTGAGGTTGGTACTTTTTCATTTCAGCTACAGCAGGGCTCTGTTGGACGCAAGGCAGAGAGTAACTGAGGGTGTTAAATCTGTTCCTTGCTCATCACAGACTTACTAAGGCAACTGTGTCTGCTCCATTGGTGAAATGAAGATAGGATTTTTCTGCCTCATAGGCAAGACTAAAATTAATCTCCATAAACTGCCTGAATAGTCAGGAGTTTTATATTAAATATTAAAATTAATATAAAGATTTTTAAAGAGGTGAAAGAAAAAAAACCCCAAACCCTTCCACTAACAAATTCGGAGCTATTACCTAAACCACATATAAAATCCCTCCAGAAAAAAACCCCAACAAACTGTGAATCCAATTAGTTACTTCCCTAACTTGTAAAGTTTACTTATTATTTCCTGCCCTCCAGAGTATACCTGCAATTCTACACCTCTTTTCAGAACAGTACACAACTCAAAAAGTTTCCAGGACTGACCAAGCAGTGGTCAAGAACACGAGAGAAGGGCTTGTTTGTGCCTGGGAGCATGGGAGGCAGAAAGAAAAGGAACAATTAAGACAAACCAGGTTACTAAGAAAGGCACTTATTAAAGAAAAAAAGAGCACTTGCAATAATTTATTTCCTCTTCCTTTAGTTCTCAAAGGCAAGCAAGGGAGAAGAGAGATTTTCTTGGAAGATGGAATGAGGTCAAGGAGTTAACTCATACGTGCACGCATCAAGACCTTTCCAAAAATAATGGAAAGTAGAAAAGGAAAGATTTTTAGGGTTTTTTTAAATTCTTTTTGTTCTGTGGAGAAAAAAAGGATTTAAAAGAATCATCCAGACAGTCATTACTGATATGAAGCAGAAATTATGGAATGTGACCAATCTGCAATAGCATGATGTGAGCCCGTAAATACTGGAATGGAAACCTGAAGCAATCCCTAGTGCACTGACAGAGCACGTTAAACATGGAATTCTGTCCACAGGTAAAAAAGACAAGTAAGGAATTAAGGAAGACAGGTAGGAATGATGTATTCCTTAATTTTTACTTAACCTGTTTGGTAAATTCAAAGCACACAAGTGGTAAAGCAAGATTAAGGAAACCAGTTTAACGCAGTATCAGGAGACTGTAGGTTTGGGGGAACACAGAGCATTAGTCCTTCCACACTTGTATGCACAGGGAGGTATCCAGATAATTAGCAGATTGCTGATACCAGCATACTGAAATCCTGCAGAAATCCACTGCACAGTCAATTACTTTGGCATTCAAATGTGCCACAGAAATGCAAAAATGTAATATGAAAGCAACTGCCAGCGCATACTAATTTAGGGAAGCAGAGCTCCCTTGCACCTCCAAAGGAGGCACAAGTGGAAGGTGTCACCAAGGTAGGTTGCTGACATCACAGGAGACCTTGGACAGCCTTAAATTTTCACCTGAACTTCAATTCCATTGTAAGTAACTCTTAGATCCCTGTTTTTCTGTAGAGCAGAAGGTGGTGTAGCATAAGAAGCAGCAGCAAGTAAGTCACGTTATATTTAGATAATTGATTTTCTGGTGACAGAATGAATGGAGGGTTTTTTCCTGTAGCTTTGTAACATCTACTGTAGAGTCCAGGAGCCAGTGAGTATAAAATGCAGAAGGTATTATCATCAGTCTACACAGCAACACTAGGAAGGGTTAACCAACACCCCAGGGCTCTCACAGGAAAAATAAAGAATTTAGTTACTTTGTGGACAAGCCCTTCTTCATATTTCAAAGACAACAGGAACCCAACACACACATGCAGTACAGAAGATCCAAACCCAAAATGCAGTAATAAGAACACTTGGAGGTTTGTAAGGTTCTCCTACCTGCATGCACCATAAAGCTTATTAAAAAACCCAAAACAAAGAGCAACCCACAAACAGCAGTTCACTGAAATGTTTTCTTCACATCTCAGTGAAATTATGGAACTGTGCAGACCATGACAGGTGGCAAATTCAGAACCCTTCTCATTCTCACTCGTGTGTGCATTCTCTTTAACACACTTAAAATGTTGTTGATTAGCAAGTACAAGACTCTTGTGTATGAAAATAAAAATCTGACTCTTAAGTTTGCTGTTAACACTAAACCTACGATTTGTGTATAAAAATACTATTTTAAGCACACCTGAAAAACCAAACGTACATTTCTGTAGTTAAGAAAAAGAAAATTCATAAAAAAATAATACAAAACTTCCCCTAATGTGTGTTCCTTTATCTCAGTCTCGTATACGATAGAGAATAAATTAACAGGTAAATTACTGGGAACACGACACCCTGCAATGAGAGAAAATAGAGACAAAACTGGATTATGTAAACAGCTCAGAAACCTCCATGCTACATCCGAATTCTACTCGGAAGCTTTGGGAGAGGCACCTCATCTATGTATATAAACCCAGATGCCAAACGAGTTATATTTACTCTGACTTTCCACCTGTACGGTAGCTTTCACATAATTGGGGTTTCCTGAAGTTCAATAAAGTGTAGCAACAGAATGTAGAGATGGCAAAAGTGAGAGTGAAACGCTGTCAAAACAATGCTCAGATGCTAATTACAGAGTTCCACCAAGCTAGAGAACACAGCAGTAAACGTTCAGCAATTACTGTCGATCAATGGTTTAAAAACTGTCCCTTTTTTAAGCTTGCTATGTCACTTCACTGGAAAGAGCAACTTCACCTGGTGAAAAGAATGCAAGGGAACAAATACTAAGGGGAAAGAAAGGTGCCTCAATCCCCTTGACTTGGTCCAATGCACTCTTGCATCAAATGTGCAATTGTAACCCTTCTTCGTACAGCTTTGGCTGAACCATGAACAGGGATGACCATGGCAGGCCATCCTTCTCTTCCAAGGTGTGTCTGCTCATCAAATTCCCATCTCTCTACCTTATCTAGGACAAAATCAATCATGCAGCAGCTGGGAATTTAAAAAGCAAACCTCACATGCAATAAATTCTCCAAACTTGGGTGTTATGGGTTGAAAGGCTTTGCTGACACTCCAGTGGAGCTTGAGCACGGGAAAGAGAGTAGTGATGTCAGCACAGCCCTCCACTCATCTATCCCATCATGCTAAAATGGCTGTGAATGTTTGACAACATAGTTCACATGGCACATGCTACCTACCAACTCTAAGAACAAAATTTTAAGGCACATTTTGTGTCTGTGCTTTGATCACAAGCTCCTTGGGACAGCGATTCATCCCAAGTGTCTGAAAAACATTTTGCACATTTTGCACACTTGAAGAAACGAGTATTTTTGGCAGAAGGCAATCCTGTGAGATATTGCAATCCTTTGTACATTTGTCCTGACTACAGAATTCTATGATCCAATTTACTTTTGTTTAAGTTGAAAGAACACAGACACACCAAGATGAAGCTACGGGACACGACACGACAACAAAAAGATCACGATCACACGAGAACAATGAGCTGTAAGGTGATTAGTATTTTTCAAGTGCTGTTGTTAAATATATAAAATGAAAGCGATGGCAAGTGATTCAAAATCGAGCTGAATATGAAAGTAAGAGAGGAGAAATGAATTTAGTCTTCCTAAATTTACGATGAAAAAGACAAGACTGGTAATACATTGTCTCCTCCTGTCATTAAATAAAGAAAATTGTAATCTGTATCCTAATCCTCTTAAGTTCATCACAGGACCACACAAAGACTGACACAATATATATTCCAAATACATCAGCAGATGCTCTCATTCTTTACTCCAATACGAAAATGTAGAGTTTTGATTTGATGACGCTAATTTAGAGGACTTCCATGTCTCTTTACACCATAAAGATATAGAGGGCCACAGGCCACTAAAAATTGTGTATTTTACCATAGAATAAGCAAATAACAGCTTCTTACACCACTCTTTCAATCGTGGCTTTTTCATTCTGTTTTCTCACCCTTTTCAGGGCTAAGAGCCCACTCCGTACTTTGAAAAACATGGGTGTTGACTGCACAAATTCAGTCTCGTTTCTGTTACTTGCAAGCAATAATTGAAGAGTAACACTGTAAGATTTCCATAAAATTTCAATTATTACAATAAATACAAAGTTCTGTGATGATCTCATCAATAACTTAAAAAAAAAAAAAAAATACCCAACATTTTTATTTAAAATGAAACTGACAACACACCATATTCTAAACCTTCCACCTTGAAAATGGCCATTTGGTCAATCAACCAGTTGCTGATTAGGTTCCATTAAATGGTAATACAGTATTACATTTAAATTACCCCGCCTAGACAATTAACAAAGAACCACTAACCTCAGGTCAGCCACACAGCCAATATTATTAAAATGCCCAAATTAGTCTTCTACCGTGTCCCAGTTGGAGTGCAGCTTCCACGCAGTCTGCCAGGAGCTGCTGTCCTTTGTTGCCTGACGATGCCACCTGACAAGGGCCTACGACACCTTTTACGATGAATTCAAGTGCTCTGAAGAAAGGGCTCACAAAAATGTGCATTTCTAGCAGCCTGCGAGCAGACAACGTGCCTTCAGCTCCTTTGGTTTTAATAATGTTCCCTTTGGAAAGTGAATCAGTTGAAGACTGGTCCAATAAAATACCAAGAGGAAGTCACAGTCCAGACAAGGCATAACTCACTGTCTATACAGTTTGTGACAACGTCCTTGTTTTCCTTTCTTCCACACTTTTTTTCCAAAGACCATGCAGTGAAGGCAGTTTGATTTTATCCATATTCTTACTGTAAACATTAAGGAATATACCAAGGACAACCAGCAAGCCTGACCACACGTACCTAAAAGAGATGGAGGGGAAAAAAACTTATCATTAACACTTTATCTGTAGTGATTACATAGCAGTGTTTGTGAATTAAATAAAAATAAAGCCCTTACAAAGAATTTGCTTGAATCTTGGTAATCACTATCCTTCCACCCTTCCATTCCATGTCTTGGCTGGAGAGCTTGTTAAGGTGTATTTACAGTTAATTACCTATTTAATAAACAGTAGCTGTTCTTTCTCACATGAATAAAGTAGTCCCGAGGGATTTTAGTATGTTTTTCCTTCCCACAATTATGAGAGCTATACTCTCTAACGCTGGTCCAAAATGTGTTCTCTCTCAGTGCCTTACATCCACACGTCCCAACGTAAGCACATTTGTGTTTCAGCTCTCCATCATTTCAAGCCTGAAGATTTTTAGCTGGAGTAAATTCCATTTGCACATTTGGCTGTCAGCTTTGTTCTTCCATCTCAAATAAAGGTATACAGAGCAATAAAATGGAATACTATTTTGTTTCAATTAGGATCAATGTGGCAACTTAGTGGCATTTTTCAATGTAAGCTCTTCCTTGGAATTAAAAAAAAGGGAAGAAATCTAAGCTCAAAAATCTTGCAGTTTAATGTATCAAGATAATAGAAGCGTGCAGGTATTTGAAAGGGATAGCTAAGAACTCAGGCCTGAGCTCATAAAAGGGGAAACTTTAGCCAACTCTTCCTCCACAGAGAAAGTACTCAAAGTATGAAGAATCATAAGCACAAGATATGATGTAAGATTTTCCTTTTTTAAAAAAAAAAAAAAAAACACACAAAAAAAGCCAACATGTAAAATAGCTTCTCTTTCAGACCCTTAGAAGAATGGCAACTATTTTCTCTAGCATGATTAGCATCAACAAGCCAGTCAATATTTACAGCAGATTGCCAATATTTGGAGAAGATATGAAAAGCATTAAAGCCTGGAGATGATTAATTACTGGTGTTATGTTTTCATGATCTAAAACATGATTAAAAAAAACCAAAAACCAAACCAACCAACCAACGAAATAACCCATTTAAAACTAGAAATACTTACTGTAGTGTGAATGGCTTTGCAAAGAACAAAAAAGAAAGCACAATGGTCATTGCTTTTCTTCCTGTTGTTACTGCAGAGGAAAACAGATATTTACTTAAGAATTCAGGTACAACAAAATAACACAATACAGGCTTCAAAATCGATAGACGACCTCATTAAAGAATTGTCTGCCTAAAATGATCATTCTTGGTGCAAACACAGACTGCAGATGCACCAGTCCAGTGTGAACCAGCACTAGAGCCATACGCTGTTTGAAACAAGTACCTTGTGGCTCCAGTATCACAGAATCTGCGGCAGAGAAACTTCCAGAACAAGCCTCGCGAGTAACTTGATGCTAATCAAGTGATGGCATCTGACAGCAACAAACAATCCTTGCAAGGAACCGATGGAATCAACTAATCTGTTAAAGTAGAAGGCAGTGGTATCGCTGTTTGGATACATCCCATCTCCTGCCATTTCCACCTCGGGTTGTTATCGTTCAGTGGTGGTTTGGGCTCTATTTTTAAGTGGAACGGGATCATCATCTTGTCATTTTTTTGAAGTTACTGAAAATTTACCTAACAGCAGAGAGAAATACCAGTTTGCTTAGAAACCTAAGAGATCAAGGATGTCAGGCTTCAATGACTGCCTTAGAAAGTTTTAATCTACATCATTTAGAGCCCTTCTCCCACATGTGATCTTATCACCAGAAAGAAGGTAATAAGAAGAGTGGAGAACAAAACCCCGCTGCCAAAAATGGAACTAAACTGTTTGGATTCATCTCAAATTAACTATGGCTTCAACAGTTATTTGAACAATTTCAGTGTTGTGAAAAAGAATACAGCATTGCTATCAATTGTGTACAGGGGAACCTACATAATTTATCACTGAAAATCAATATATAAGTTATAGAAATGTTTTAAAAAACCAAACTAAAACAAAATCAAACAAACAAACCAACCAACAGTGCAGCCAGGCATACAAATTTAGCTCTGGAGGTTAAGGGCCTGAGAAGGTGTTTTTCTATATGATAGTGTAGGCTTCTCACTGAAACACTCTGGTACAATTGTCTGCACCTAAAGAAAACTACACCTTTTTTATCAGCAGAAAAGATTTTGCTTCCCATGAAGAACTTTCTTCTATACCATATGAGAAAGCCTCACTTGTGTAACCACATCCATGTTCCTCTCACTGGAACACACCGACCAAAGGAACCAGTCACTGATCTATCCTCACACTGTTAGGGCAAGTAAAGCAAGTTTCACTCTTCCAAACCCTACAAACAAATATTTGCTTAAAAGTATGTTTGGTAGGGGAAGAAACAGCCCTCACTATTGCTTCATCTGCCCCAGTCTCAACTTCTGAGTAACAATTTTCTTTACATTTTAAGAAATTTATGCACATCAAATAAAATGATTTTCTATTACATGAAAAATTAAAGGAGAATGAAAAAGAAAATTGAGTTTTAATTAGAAAACAGTTTACAGATGAATAATTTAAAAAATGGTTAAATTACTTCAGTTTTTCTAATTACGATTATTTCTGTTCTTTCAAATCAGTTATTAATTAAAATATTTATGTAACCATTTCCTTCTAAATTAAGTGCCTTTTCTTCTTTTCTCCCAATTAAGTCTGATAATTTCTCATTCTGCTAATAGAAATACAATTTTCATTAAACTCTTTCACCCCACTGCCCCCCCAAGTAGGGGGAGGGTGGATGGGGGTGGGAGGGACAGTAATGAATGTGGTGTTCTTCCAAGGCACAATAAACATTTTCACATTGCTACAGGCAAGACAGAAAGGGCTCCAGTGTTCGGATTGTCAAGGTCAGGCGTAAGAAAACCTGGGAAGGGTTTGCTATTCCATAGCATTCATTGAAAAAAGATTTCTTAGCACAGTTAAGACTTTTTGTTTGTTTTAAAAAAAGAGCTATTTTAATAGATGAACCAACCCTCTTTAAGAACAGGTAGCCTGAGGAAAGAACGAGCCTGGTGCAACTGTTCTTGGTAGGCTACTGCAGTGACTACAGAACTGACAGAAGTAGCTGGATAATTAGTGACTGATTTTTGAAAAATACACTCAAGTTACATTTGAACTTTGAAAGCCACAATTTTCTGCACACAAACAATTTTACCTTCTATAGCAGTTGCATAGAGTGAAGAGTAGTAATTTTAGGGACAGCCTAAAAACAGGTGTAGAGGAAGAGGATGAAAACTAATCCAAGTGTCAAACCTTTCCATTAGTGCTGTTAGATATATAAAAAATATCACCATTAGAATTTCCTGCTGCTCAAATGAGCGGCAGCAGCGATTCCCCCTATTCCAACAGTTGAGGATATGCTGATATGTAACCTCTTCAGTGACTTGACTTTTATGAACTCATAATAATACAGGTCAAAAGCATCTGCTTGTAACATAGTGATGTCGTTTTCCAGATGACATTACCCAGTGTGAAGCGTATGTCCAGCTGCCTATGGGATAAGGGTCAAGTCTGAATATCTATAAAGGTTGAAAATCTATAATGGTTGTGACTCTCTCTTACTTCACATCCTCTTCTTCCTCATCCAGCTGCAGCATGTCAGCACAGATAGGTGTGACTTGCATTTATTGCTAGGAAGTTGTTATGTTATGAGCTGAGAACAGTCATAGGAAGTTTTCATTCGTGTGTTAACTATCACAGGAGCAGACAGGATGGCATTTGGTGACTTGCTTTGCCTGAAGAGGATTCCACTTTAGGGGCTTGTAATGTTCCACATTTACATCTGGCTAGCAGACACACCAGTGACTTGCCCAAATCTTTCCAATGTATTACTGATCAGTGTACTTTACATTTGTTTCTTCTGATGTGGTTGATACAGTCACAAGCTGTACTAAGCATTTAACAGAAAACATCACAGCTTCCATTTCTGGTGGAACAATTACATTGGAAGTCTAGAAAAAGATCTGAAAGACTAGACACAGTCTGCTTCTGTCATTGACAACAGGCTTGTACCGTGAATACACGGGTTGTAATTCAGAGGCAGCCCTCACACAGCTCACCAGAAATGGGTTTAGTTCAAATCCTGACTTCCAAAACTAATAGGCACCCTTTATGCCCTTCAGTTTAATAAAAAGAACTGAGGAGACCATCACACAAGTCCGAATTTGTTCCACAAATTGAGTTCTTTTTGAACTGAGCCTGGAGTGTGCATTTCACATTGCTATGAGATGACAGGAACATTCAGACGCTTTGGGGAAGTTCATGTCTTTTTCTTGGAAATCTCCAGAAATCCAGAGCTTAGAGACCATGACACTGCCTACTATGCATTACTGGAACACCCTTACTTTTCCTTCCATGTTCCAAATGATACCTGTCTTTTCTGTACACCTTGCCATACATTTCCATGGCAATTCCTGATTAGAATAGTGTGGTTTCTGCATTAAAACAGCACATGCTATAGGCACAGTACTCAACAGGTTCTGCAGGGTTCAAACTGTGGCACAGAAAGAGCCAGGAAGCTCTCAAACACATACTACAAAAACCATGACCAGTCAGCACAAATAACAGGGAAAAAAACCAAACCCTCAGAGTAAGAACAATTGTCAAAAGCTCTGTCCTAAATAATAGAATAAGATTACTTTATGGTTTTATACCAAAAGCAGTAAAGATATCATTTGTTCATACCTGTTACAGCCAGAAGGGCACCAAAGATTTTAATCAAAGCTAAAACAAAGGATATGCCAAAATAGCCGGTGAGGGAGAAGAGGAAAGCGTAACCGTAAGTCTGAACTGGATGCTGCAACAACAACAACAAAAGCCTGTTAGGAAAATGTAAAACAAACCCTGAGGTATTGCAAAATGACATAAAACTACAGACTTTAATCAACTGCTTGAGCAATAATGAGCTGTTCAACAATGCAGTCATGCAAAGATCCTTATTTAATTTTAGTTAAATAATAGAAAAATAATAATGAAATTATCAGCTTGTAAGTCTGGTCCTGTGATTTTGTTTAGTTTTTTAAAAAACATTACCCTATCTTAGACATCAAAGACTGGAACAGCTTGCTTAATGTATGAATTCTACAAGTTAACCAGCTTACATGATGAAAACCTCTCTTCAGAGAAGTGGTGAGATTTTTTCTAAACCACACAGAGCAATGTTTCACAGTGAGGTTCTTCATAGTAAAAAGGAAATCTTTACACCTACCTTTGAGCAAAATGTTACTGCTGGGCTTAATCCACTAGTGCATGTTAATCCAAATAAAATATACACAAACCCTATTGAATAGGAATACAAAACCTAGAATAGTTTAAGAGAAAATAATTACCAGGTGACACTATACAAAAGGACAAAATTAAATGCTTTCAAATGCTTGGCACTATTAATATGTTTGACTTTTCAGAGTTGAATTTGCAGCGTTTGAAGGTATTTTTACCAGGATTTCTATAACTGATGTACAGTGGAAAGTGAAAAATAAGTTTTAGAGACATTCTTCTGACCCACAACTACATGAAAAAAAGTTCTGTAAGCTACTCAGTTAAAAATATACTGAGGTCAATGTTACCTGTGGTCAATCCTTCAAATTCAGGACTTCACAGAGTAATTAGAACTTCACACAACTACATAATTTAATAGTTTGAATAATATATTAAACATATTTTGTTTTCTGCTATTTATCCTGCCAAGTAAAGATCCATATTACATTAATTTGTAGAGGGTAGCATATAATCACCATGAACTGGTGGAAGCATCACATAGATTTCATCTGTGTCACTTCAGTTCACGCACCCGGTGCACCTGCATTATGGTTCTAAGATACAGTACCTTCAAACAGGGCCAGCTCTGACCTAGTTCAGTACTCAGAACAGACTATACTTGGCAAACAAGTAAGCTCTTCATTTTGGCTGGACCCTTATTTAATTCAGAGCTTCATACAGCAACAAAAGATCTTCATCCTATCCTAGAGCCACCACCAGAAGCTGGAACTACCCATCTGTACATCCTCCCATGCAGCGGGAGGTAGTCAGCTGTTTGGACAACATTTTGTGGCCTTTTCTTGTGAAAAAAGGGAGACAGAGAACAGAATTCTTCTCCACATCTCCATCTAGAACACACTGATCTACTACACTTTCAAAACTCAGCGTCAGTTATAGGCCTGCTTCCTTTGACACTGGTTTCATCAAGTGTTTTCTTGTAATAGTATCTTCATTATTTGCAAAAATAAATCTATTAACAATTGATTTCAATGCCGTGAATGAACAGAACACTTACCACTGCTCTACAACAAAGGAGGGGAATATACATTTGAAGAAGCAGAGCTGCTCTCAAACTCTTAAAACCCAATGACCTGATCTTCAGAGCTCTTTAGTGCTTATACGCAGAAAACTTAATCTCTAGTTGTTCTTTCGCCTCTGCATCCAGCTTTTCTCTCAAACTACCCAAAGACCTCACTCTTCACAACCAGGAATGAGCACTGCATTGCTAGTTCCCTGCTAAGCAGTGTGGTATCAGTCACTTCCTTAGAATCACACACAGAGCAACAGCAAGCATAACCCTCTAGAGCAGCAGTTACTATTTCAGCTGCAAGACATCTTTCCTCCTTTCATAATTGCTTAATCCAGGGCAAGCTCCAAATTCAGCAATCTGAAAAAACAGAGATCTTGTGGATGGCAGGTTCCTTTACTATTCAGTTTTATTTCCAGATCACTGTCCACTAAACACGACCTCTGATCCAGAAGACTTCTTAAATTTTCACCCAGTCTCAAGTCTAGAAAAATTATTTCTGAAATTCTGCTTGTTTTTCTGCACTGAATTATCTGAACAAAATCCTGGAGTGTAATCTCTAGGTCTCAAGCAAACAAAGCCTTTATATCCATATATATGTGTTTAGATTCTGTACAAGTAGTATGAGCCTACGATATGAAGCCCAACATTTGTCAGACTAACACAGAATAAAAAGCAAAGCTCTGGACGTAACAGGAGCTTCGTAGGCGAGGCAGTTAACAACTGTCAGGTAACTGCTGGCAAGATGCAAAGCGGGCAAGAAAACAGTTACAGATTTGTACTTTGGTTTGGATTTCAGAGATTACAGCTGTAGGAAGCTGCACTGGGTCAGGTGGGGTTCATGTAGACAAAGTTTCTGCCCCCATCAGCAGTCAACAGTCGATTCTAACAAGAAGTACAAAAATAAACCCAAGAACAGTGACACTTTTCAGGTACATTCTTCCACTTTCCAGAAACTTGCAGCTCAAACCTCTTGAGCCAATCTAAATAACTTTCAGCCTTAAATGAAGCTTCTTTCTAACCTTGTTTTTTTTCTCCATTGATGAAATTATTCTCATAAATGAGAAACTAGATTTTCTATTTAAATGTCAAATACATGTCAAATATGCAAATTAAATGTCAATGATTTTTTTACTGGTGGCAACATCTAATCTCTGTTATAATAAAAGATTTTCTTATGTTTACTTGACTTTAGAGAAAAAGATGCCAAATTCAAATAGAAGTTTTGTCTACAAAGAAAAACAGTGAGACCATACATATAGATAATCTGCATTCCGATTAAGTACATAGAAAATGCTGAGCAAGACTTTTTCAAAATCATCTATTTCACTGAATCAGGAACACACATATTCACTCATTTGGAAAGCCAGAGTTTTATGGATTTCAAAAGCTTCAAAAAGGCTGCCTCTCAAATGGTGTACACTCTAGAACTGCAAGGCTAGCAAGTACGAAAAGCAACGTGTTCCATCTAACACGTGCTCATCTATACCAGAAGAGCAATATATATATATTTTTTTAGAGATTAAGTGTGTGATCATATAGAAATGATCACACAGAAAACACTCCATTGATTTCAGGCCTGCAGGGTAGACAGAGAAAGTATTGCTAGAAATGAGTGTTTCTGTAGCTGCAAGATACATTTGAAGTTGCACACAGAAAGCAGCACTCTTGAAAGGTTAAAAAACAAAGAAAGAATCAGCAGAAGTTCCCAAACACACAGAAACCCCCAAGAATAGGACACCAAGAGCTCTTCTTTACACATGTGAGAGGAAAGCAGGTTAAGTTTCCCGTTTTGTCTCCGTGTGCCTTGCCTAGGACAGAACATGTTCGTTGAAAATTGCAAATCTGGTATTTACCATTTCTGAATTAGAACCATTGTGCAACTTCATAGCTTTTTCCTGTACATTTCCTATAACTGCATCTGCGCAGAGGGCAAGGGATATTAGGACCACACCTAATGTAAGAAAAACAAACAAACACACAAAAACCTTTTCAGAATATTTATCAGCAGAGTAGTGATGAAAACCACTCTGTACTTAGCCTGAAAAAAAAAAAAAAATTACAGATCTCGGGAATAGAAAAATAATAATAAACCCCCCAATTGTATACTAAATGCCAGCAAAACTATTTCATTACACCAGTATAGAGCAGTGTTCACCACCAGTCCCTCCACCAGTTATCTCCTGAGCAATGTGTGTCTCTAAGCTCGCTAGGAACATCTGGACATTGCTGTAACATAGCCACTTGTAGTTTTTTGTCATACCAAGAGTGAAAGAAAGTCAACTGCATTTATTTAGGTATTTTTAATGAAGATAAATAACCAGAAAACATATTCATTTGAGTAGTCAATCCCAGATTATTTTTTGCAAAC
Source organism: Megaceryle maxima (assembly GCA_024605025.1). Classification (NCBI taxonomy): domain Eukaryota; kingdom Metazoa; phylum Chordata; class Aves; order Coraciiformes; family Cerylidae; genus Megaceryle; species Megaceryle maxima. The sequence continues at coordinate 91,024 of JANHGN010015116.1, read as the reverse complement.
AAATGCAAATAGAAACGTTAGGTGTAATGGGAAAACAATTGCAAGAGGATCGACAGTGGAAATCTTTTGTTACTGAAATAGTAATTTTTAAAAAAGCTACTGTTCAGGGACAAACCCCTTGGCTTGAGGTTACCATATTTGTTCAGAACAAAGTCACTAAACACTAAATAATGTAATCAGGTTTCTGGTAACAAAAAATTAATAACTCCTTATCCCTGCCAGACACTATTTTTTTTACCAACCTCCAAAATTTGCCTCTTTCATGACCCCAGCAACTGTTGTATTTAATAATGCACAGGGGTTGAAATCCCACTTTTGCTAAACATACAACATTACAGAAGGTATCAGTCATCAAAACCTGTCTGCTCTGATCTTGGTTCTTTAAAACATTGTGTCAGAGAAGAATAAGGAGTGGAAGACTTTGAAACAAGCAATGTTGTATTTTCTTACTAGTATGTTCTTACTAGCAGAGGTCTCAAAACAGGCATCAAATGGAGTATAATCTCCTGACTGAGGAAAAAAAACCAGCTCCTAGGAATGGAGAACGAAAAGATTTAACATTTTCAAGACCAGTGAAGTTTAAGGTGGTACCTCCTTGGCAAATTTTTAGATATATGGCAACTTCCAAGCCAGCATTTTTAGTTTGGAAACCACTGCCTTTCCCAGGCTAGACATACAAAAGAAGGAACAGAAAAAGGTTCTTCATTATTCTTCATTATTCAGGGATCTTATCAATATCTAAGGGGTGGATATCAAGAGGATGAGGACTGACCCTTTTCAGTGTTATGCAGTTACAGGACAAGGGGCAGTGGACACAAACTGCAACCCAGGAGGTTCCATCTGAACAGAAGGAAAAAGTTCTTTGGTGTGAGGGTGTGGGAGCCTGTGCCAGGCTGCCCAGAGAGGTTGTGGAGTCTCCTGCTCTGGAGAGATTCCCAACCCACCTGGACCCTGCGCTGCTGGGCCCCCTGCTCTGGGTGACCCTGCTGGAACAAGGGAGTTAGACAGATGATCTCCAGAGCTCCCTTCCAAGCCCTACCATGCTGGGATTCTGTGATTATTCAAATTCATCAGGCACTGGAAAAAGTACAAGTCAATGGAGATGACACAATAACCTGAATATTTGTTATGCTGAAGACCATGGTATAGATCTGTTAACTACATGGATTCAGCTCTGGCCCAAAGGTCTAACACCTGCAGCTCAGCAATAGCCTTGCTGCAGATCACTGTTGTAAAGTGTGTCCATCAGAGTTCTCCATCACACTTGTTCCTGTAGTGCTTAATGGCCCAGGCACATCACTGGACCAATGTGGGGGTTCAGTACTGGATTCAGATGAAGAGGTTACCTGGAAGCTGAAGCACAAGTGCACACAGAAAGGAGAAATGCAGGGACAGGACAAACGTACATACACAGTTTGGAGTGTGAAGAATTGTTCTGCTCATTGTGATAGTGCTGCACCTGCCAAGCAGCAGCAGCAAAACCATCGAGACCAGTAATGTTATATAGTATGGAAAGCATGAGTAGAAATGACTGGAAGAACTGGTCCTAAATTAGATCTGGAAGAAATTAAACCTGGAGGTATTGTACCAAGAGACTTGATCAAAACACTACATTGTATTTTACAGTACCTGTCATTTTGTAAGTTTGTATTAACGTGATGTTTGTATTATTTTGGGGAACAAAGCTTCTAAACCAGTGCCTCCACTATTAAGCAATAAAGGTGTCCCACTGAACATCTGTCTTAACACTTGCTGTAACTCATCTCAGAATTTCAAAAGGAAAATACACTATAAGTTGAATATTCAAGTTTTTCTAGCTTCAATATTAATCAAAACACTGGCCAAATAAATAATATGGATTTTATGAATGACCAATTCTCCCTTGTTACTTGAGAAAGAAAGTAAACAAAATTTAAACCCAAGCAGTTAAAAATCTTCAGAAAGTACAAAACAGTTGGAATGTGGGTGCTCCAATGAAGGACTACAGCAAACATGAGAGAGACCATCAATTCATAGAAAGCAAATGGTTCTGAAATTGAAAAAGACTTCAAGGTTTAACTCAAAAAGACAACTAATCTTTTGAAGTTTACCTTTAAAATGGTCAAACTGCCTTTTATCATATTGATTTTAACATATCCACTGGGAACTAAGTATTTCTTGAGAGCAAGCATGAGATGTTTCAATGTAAAGGGTAAAATTTCCAGAAATTTTACAAACTTAAAAGCTAACACTTGGAACAAAGGTGTCTTCTACCATAGACACAGTTCTGTTAGTGCAAAGCTACAATGAAACCTGCATTTTCTGTACAATACCTGAAGGCACTCCACCAAGAACTCTCAGAACCTCTACGGAACGATTACTGTAGGAGAAAACAAGCCTTTTGTTACACTCTAAAATAGAATATATCTTTACCTGTCAAGTTGAAGTTTGGTGCAACTGTGCTGTCAGCTAAAGTAAACCATATTAATCCAAGACTCATACATAGGGCAGCAGACACATCTGCAATATTATAACGTTTTCCTACAAAAGCAATACAAACAACATGAGGGGACTGTTAGCACTCTCAGAATTTCATGTTTATCCTGTTTAGCAGACTAGAAGGCAAAGGAAAAACTGTTCAATGCCATTCTTTTACTTAAGCAGAAGATTTAATGCTCTGGCCTTTCATGATTGGAATTAGTTTCTTCTATACCACAGCTCCTAACATGGAGTCAGGTGTATCTGTGGTGAAATATTTCATCCAAATTTAGGAATGTTAATTAGGAATTTAGGAGTCAAGCTTTTCCAATAAGAAGAGGAGGAAATTTCTTCAAGAAACATAGCTGGAATTTATTAATTTTTTTTTTTCATTTCAAGTTTTACATTTCAGTATTGAAAATAATTCATTTATGAAGTGATTTAGTTTAGAAAACAAAGTTACATTACTTAAAAATTAAGAATGTCTGCATAAAAATGAAGTTTTGCAAGTGACCTATACAATTTTTTCTGTTCACCTAATTGTATTTGTACAAGATGCTTCAGAAATTCACCGTTTTCCCTCTATAGAAAAATGCTGCCTGCCCCACTTGATCCTAGAGCCTCGGTGGAATTTAACACAGTACAGGATTCCATACCCAACTGCCTCCCAGAGAAACAACAAAAAAATCATCTAATAACAAGACTGCCACTTACCTTGGATAAAAACCCCGCCTATCATAACTGGAATCAGCTTACAGCACTTGAAGATGACTTGAGTAGGGTAATTCAGATATCCTAAGGAGGTGTTTGACAAACCCATAGTTCCCACTGTTAAAAATGCTATTATCATGTAGGTTTTGCCAGGGATTCTGCAAAATACAAACACATGAATCTTGGTATTACAGACTGATCTAGAAATTTAGATAAAGGAATATGTTTGTAATACAGCTTGATGATCCTTCTCACTAATTTTCATTGTTACATAGATCTGGAAATCGATTTTTTTAGTGTCTACAAGATGTGTAGGTGATAGAAAATACAATGTAAAATATATTTAAGTTCTGTATTTCCAAGGTGACAAACTTACAGGGTCACTCTCTGTAAGCATTAGCAGCTATTCGGTAATTAAAACCTAGACACTAGTTACAGAACACCTGAAAGGTAACTGTGCATTATCTGATGCATCTCAGAAACTCAGAAAACTTGAAATACAAGCTATCAGTGTTAAAAAGCAAAGTAAGAATTTATTAGTTATGTTGTTGGGCCACAGAAGAATTCTATTACCTAAAGTCAGTATATGGAAATTCAGCAAACGTTGACGACAGGGAGGAAAACCAGGGTATAGTGCTTTAAAGGTATTTCAAAATTCATGTACAACATGACAGCCTCCATCCAAGCTTCCAGAAGGCCTCGATACACAGTTTGCAGAGGCTGTAGTTGGGCAGGAAGCCTTTGGATGGCCACTGAGCCAGATCAAACTGTACCATTACCATTAGATTCAAGACAGCAAGAATCTCCTTGGTCAACTGCAGTGAAAACACAGAATAATTTTGTGGCAGGGTGTTAGGAGTGGTATCTTAAATGAAAAAAAAAATCAACCAAACAGAAACCAACATAAATATCAAAATCTTCTAATTTGATCTGGAAAAACACATACCTTCTCCTTTTGTCTTGAATCAACTGCAATTCTATTAGTCCAAAAACAGAATAAAATCCAAATTGCACTAAAGTGAGATACCAACCAAAAGGTTTAAAACCTTCCACTGAAAATATCAATTCCTAGAAAAAAAAACAAACCACCAAGGTCATGTACACACACCAAAATGTTAATTCAAAACAAAATCAACAGATTTCTTTTTAATTCATAGAAACACAAATCTAGCCTTTGCAGCTGCTGGGTATTAACTAGAATTTACCTGCCATACGTAACTTGCAAAGTATTATAAAAGATAATTTAGGTTCTCCAGAATGCAATGAGAAAAGTCACTGCTGGTGTAAATCCACTAAAATGAAAGGATCGATTTATGAGGGGAACATGTTTGAGCCATTAATATTCATCTCAAATTATAGATTGTTTCCTGTCTGCTTTTCAGTTCATCTACCTCAGTAGAGTGTTTTGATCCAGAATTTATTAATAACTTACAATAAATTAAATACAAACTTTCTCTAACAGACATGTTTACTGAGAACTGTCATCTCTTAGAAATGTGCACCCAATATTTTGAGTGTCTACATTAAATAGCAGTTGTGAGCTTACAGTAGGAACATTTAAGACGAGAGCAATTCGTAATGGAAAAATATATGCACTGCAGAAAGAATTCTGTAGATGTGTCAGTTACAGAAACAAAAGACTACCCAGTATTTTCTGTTTTGAGATTCTGCTTTCAGTTATCAGTAACTTTGTCTAACTATGGAAGGAACTTCAAGAAACTTCTCAGGTGTTTTTGAAAACTACATTAGAAACATGGTGATTGTTTCCTGAGGAGACTCACTAAGCTTAAAAAAATGTAATAAAGGAACAGAAATGTAGCTGCTCAAGATAAAAGAGAAAAGGTTAACAGGATGAGAAATGTTTAAGTGAAATGGCATAAATATGCTTCTGCTTAAAAAACAACCATAGTGCAAATTTCAACTCTATCTTGGAGGGAGAGCAGAAAGAACAAAAGACATTATTACTGTACAGCTCTCATGGAACTCAAGGAGATCTAAAGGTTTCAACACCAGCAAAGACTTACACGTCAGTCTCCATATAAGAAGTTCTTCTTACAAATTTGATTCTACAGTTTCTTTTCAGAAGACTGGGAATTTACATTAAAAAAAGTACATATTCAAACCAATATTGAAAGGTATTACCTTGCACACAGAAGTAAAAGATCAAGTTATGAAAGTCCAACAGAACCAAACCTTGTAGGCACATGAACTATAATGGAATCTTATGTTAGACAATTACTTGCTGCTCTGGAATTCTGAAAGCTTGACTTTGCAATCAATATATTTTAAACACCTATACATATTAAAATACACATTATACATGTTATTGAAAAGAAAAGGGGAAGGAGGAATTGAGTTGGCCCAAGACACAAGTTCATAGCACTTACCTGTAAATATCCATAGATCAGATAAAACATAAAAACTCCAGAAACGCAGATGAAAAATTGAGTAGGTTTGTTAAATTTGCTGAGATTCATGCCAAGAACTACGATATCATCTACTGATTTGATATGAGGAGACATAGTCTGAGATTTGGAAGGTACGCTGATGGAAATGTATTTTCTTGATGAAGTGAATTTCAGATCCATGATTCCTAGTTGGCTGCATTCGGTGCTATTGTTATCTTCTTCTGGCTCTTCTCTTGCTGTGTGCCCTCTGTCTGAAAGCTGAAAGAAACGCTCAAGTCAGGTAAAAGGTGACATACAGCCCTCCAACAATAACAGTAAATAAATGGGATATCTATATGGAAAATGTAAAGGTTTAAGTTCCAGGGAAACTGGAAGTTATTCCCTCATTCTCACACTTCTTAATTATTTCTCACACACATCTGGGGAAAAGAACATGGAGATGGAAACAAGAAGATTAAAATGCCAGGCTCAGAAATTAGACTGGTTATTATTCAATAGTTTGTTTTGCCCAGCTCAGAAATACTTCTTCTCATCACATATTTATGAAAAATACTTCTCCCACTATTTTAAGATGGAAAGTGTGCTAGTATATGAAAGCTAGATCATGTAATAAATGTAGCAATCTGCATGGATATTCTACAATCTATAAAGTGAAGTGACAAGTTTAGCTGAAAAATGAAGGATTAGTATAAAACTTGCAATGTAGTTACATTTCCTTTCTTGATAGAACCTCCTATCAGGTTAGAACAAGATTCCTATTATAGTTCTGAAAGAACAGCTTGGGGACTATAGCAGGAGTTTAGGGACTATCATAATTATTTGTGTTTAAATTCAGTACTCTCGTTGCAAACCAAAAGCGAGAGGTATAAAGTTTACCCTTGTGAATTGTTAGCTAATAAAAAAGGGCCATAAAAATGAAGAAAGAAAAAGTTTAAGCAGATTTGTTTCAGTAAAACCAGAAAAGCACCGATGTCCTGCAATGAGGCACTAGTGAGCCTTGGTGTACAGTATCATACAGAGTTCTGATCGCCCTCTAAGACAGATTCAAAGAACAACTGCAGAAAACAATAGGTTATCAGGAGGGAAGAACAGATTGTGCATCTTAGGAAGTGAAATAAGATGAATGCATCACTTGCCTGGCCTAGTAAAACTCTCATGAAAAGAAAAGAGAGGTGTTTGCAATAATAGTATCACAGGGATTACCGCTAAGGAGGAAGAATAATTCTAATTTTAAGGACAGTAGAATGAGAGCAAATCATAGAATGGTTTGAGTTGGAAGGGACCTTTAAAGGTCACCCAGTCCCACTCCTAAAGGGGCATGAAGTGATCACAACCAAACTTTTCTAGAAACTACCTTCTTATCCCTAGACTATATGGATTATATATATGGAAGAGACTGAAAATGAAAGAAGGAACAACTGAATTGTTTTTAAGGTCAAGTTTCCGAAAGCAATTATGTAGAGCTGCTAAGATTTGGTGTGATGATGACTGAGCAGTCCCCTTCAGTCCTGTACTGACAGCCTTCTACCACTACGGAAAGCAGGGTAAAGGTGCCTGTAAGATACTCGGTCACTAAACCAGGAAATGAAAGACTACTCTCCCCAGAATTTCATGCAAAGTTAGGACTTCCGAGTTCAAGCCTGTGAAGGAAAGACAACACATTTAGAAACCTGCCCATTGCTGACATCTTAGCTGAACTTGTTTTCTCACTGGTGCCTGATCAGATCTTTCCTGCCCAGTTTACACTTCCCCTAGATGGGCACGCAGCATTTGTTAACTGCACACTTTCTCAGCAGGAACAAGTAGAGAGAAGAAACATTAATGACTGTATTTATGTATGGGGTCTGGCTGGGCTGGAGTTAATTTTTCTTCATAGCAGCTTGTGGTGATGTGTTTTAGATCTGAACCCAAAACAGTGCCGATAACACATTTGAGTTTCTGGCATTGCTGAGCAGAGCTCGCACAGCTTCAAGGCCTTTTCTGCTTCTCCCTCTTGCTCCTTCTGCCATTGAACAGAATGGTGCAAGAGGTTGGGAGAGGGCACAACCAGATAGATAACCCAAACTAAACACAGATATTTGGAGCTTTAAATGTCATGCTCAGCAGTAACAGGCAAGAGGAAGAGCTTTAGGAAGGCTGGTCATCTTTTCCTTAGGAGCTGGCTGGGCATTGGTCTACCTGTGGGAGGAGTAATTGCCTTTAAACTACCTGTTTTGGTTTCTGTCTCTCTTTTCCACTTTTCCTCCACTTCTTAAACAATTTTAATCTGAAGTCATAAGCTTTTTTGCTTTTATACTTTCTTTCCTCTTCCTTCATCCCTCTGGGGGTGGGGATAAAGAAGCAAGCAGCTGTCTAGTGCTTAGCTGCCTACTGGCACTAACCCACATCACAATTAACACAATTCTGATTTTCAACTATTGCCATTCAAACTATTTCCTCAGGAACACCATCAGTTTTTACAATCTGTCCATTTAATTTCTTGCAGGTTTCTGAATCTACCATTGAAGTACTAAGAAGCAACACTGAGAGCTCTAGTTACACCCAAGGCCATCCATAAGATGATGCACAGAAATCGGTTTTTCTCTATCCTGTTCAAAAGAAACAACAAAAACCATGTCCCAGAAATATTTCAAGGAACATTATCTAACAACTGATGAAAGTGTAAATGTATGTACCCGTTTGAAACTCCTCTGAAGATCACAGTGACTTCTCCAACTGTTATTTTTCTAAGTAGCAGAAATGCTCTTCATCCTCCTCTCAGCAAAACCCCTCAAAGCAACTCATTCATCTTTTTGAAGCAAAAACTTGTTCTATGAAAAGTTAAGTGGCTTAGGAGCTGTCCCAGTGTGTGCAAAATAGCATGTTCCCCTCCTCTTTTATCTGGTGTATAAAAATGTAAACAACGCATTCTTTAGATCAAAGACATTTTGTTCCTTCCTCTTTGAAAAAAGCCATCTGCAGACAATTTTAAAAGTAAAAAGGAGTGATTATTACATGAAGAAGAACCAAATCAACAAGTAACTAGAAAAGTAACATTTCCTTGGCCTCCAAAAAGTTAATGACATGCACTGAGAATGGAAAAAAAACCATGAAGGAGTTGGGGCTTTCTTATTTCACCCCAAAGAACATCCAGTAAAAACATCAATTTGGCAGAAACCAGCATCTCAGTGCTCTTAGAAAAATTGCTCATGCGAGCCACGCAAAGTATGTTTCATGCTTGCCCTGGCCAAGATCCAGGTCCTTTGCAGCCAATTCCACAAAGGTTTGGTGGCACCGTAACAGGGATGCTCCGGGTTACAGCAACATAAACGAACATCTGTCGGAAACCCGACCCCGAGCCTCTGCTTGGTGGCACCCGGCTCCTGCCCCAAAGGTGAAAGGGGGTCAGGGACCAGCATGATGCTTGAAGCTTCCTTCCTGCCCACTCGCCTAGGCCCAGTCCTCTGACAGCCGAGTAGCCGAGGGCTGGGCCACGCCACAGCCCAAGGCCGCGACTGACGTGGCTGTATCCGCTCTCCCGAGCACCTGCCAGCGTCTCCGGAGCCGCGGCAGGCAGCCCTTCCTCACCCCTCCTCCCAGGGAACAGAATGCCACGTTCCTTACGGGCCCCGAGGACCCAGCGCCACGGACACCACCTCCTTAGACCGGCCCAACCCCTCCTGCCACCCAGAACCAGCCTCCCTGCCCCGCCCCCGGTCCTCACCATCGCGCCCGCGGCCCCCAACTACCGACTGACGCTCCCCAGGAAACGACCCCGCCTCCACCCCACTCACCCCTGGTGCGCGGGGTGGGGTGAGGAGCTGTCCCACCTCCGTACCTGTTCGGCGGGGGAGGAGGGACAGGGCGGCAGCGACCAACCGTCCTCCTCCGCCAGCCTCCGCCGCTCCCGCTGCGCCCGCCCGGCTCCCTCCAGCCTCCCGCGCCGCCGGAAGTGGCGATGGGGATGCCAGGGGGCGGCGCGAGCTCCGAGCGCATCGAGAGAGCGCCGCTCTCTCGCTCGGTATTCCGCTATTCCGCCTGAAGCGGTTTGGCGTCGTCCTCCAGCTCCCGTTGTGGGCGTGGCCTCTTTGGTAGGAGGCGTTACCTCATTATTTATGTAAAAGGGGCGGGGCTATAGCTCCCTGGGGCTTCGGGTCCAAGCTGGGTTTCTGAGGCGGCTGGCACGTGGAGTGCGCGAGTGCGGCTGGGCTAACGGTCGCTCTCGAGCGTTGCTCGGCTAACGGTCGCCCTCGTGCCCCGCGGGCGGGTGCGTCCTTCCAGAGCAGCCTTAAGCTTCAGAAGAACGCCCCGGGAATCCTTGGCGAGAAGTTTTGTTCCAAAGCGCAGCTAAATGCGCTGCCGTTGCCGTGTGAGTAGCAAATCACCCAGGGGAAGCGGCTGCCTTCGTAAAATAATCGCAAAAATGCGCTGAGCTCTATTTTCTTGTGAGCTTTCCGCGGGAAGGAAAGCATAAAAATGTTTAATAATGGCAAGCGAGAAGGTAAATGAGAGCAATAACAGCAAATTGCGAGCGTAATAGCCAAAAGAATCAGGTAAAAAGCTCTCCAAGAAGAGTAGCTAAAGGCATTTTTGGGAAAACGCATGAATTAGATGTAACTTGAAAATACATAAAATCTCGGTATTAATCACACCGGGCTATAAAGTGGAAGTGCTATGTTGCTAGTAACAATGTGCAGAAGTATTTAACATTATACATAAATACAGATCTATAGCTCTGTAGCATTTGGGAAATTCAAGCTTTTATATTTACAGCATTTATAAAAGTTTTCCTTTTTCCAATGCTAATGTAGTAAATCTCTAGTATGGGTGGTAGCAACAAGTGCACCAACATTTAAAAATAATTTTTTTAAGGTTATTTATTAAGTGACAAATGTCAAAAAGAAAGTGTGTTCTTAAGGTTGACTTTAAAAAAAAAAATAGTGATTTTGAAAGCACCCAGACCTCTTGGTGAAGTAACTGTTTCTGAAAAAGGGGGGTGCTGCTTGTTCAGGAAAATACTGCGGCCATCTCCTTGAGAGGCTGCAGTACTGCCTGGGTCAGGTTTCCTTTCTGGGGGCTGAGGGATCTCACATTCAGCAAACAACTGGGTTTTTTTACAGCAAAAGGGATGGTGCTTTTTGCTCTCCGTGATAGAAGTTAGCTACCACAATCATTCGAGTAAGTAAATTCAAGTTTACACGTGGTCAGCTGCGATTTTCTAGCTACATTTAAGTAAATTCTCTAGACAGGTTGTCTGTAATGAACTTCCCTGTTATGGATATGCGTGGAGTGCTTACATGTCCAAGGTGTTATTTTTTTACCAGCTACTACTAGCTGGGAAATGGGTATCGAGAGAGCGTGAAGCTCCCAGCTTTGTAAAGTTTGAAGGCACATTAAAATGCATGGGAGGCAAAATTTGGAGTAGAGTGTGCCTTTGTGACTTGGTGGAAACAGACAGATGGGAAGAAAAATCAAACTGTGCTCCTAAATAGGATTGGCTAAGTAACCTGGAACTGGAATGAGGAAGCTGGGAATGTGAGGCTCTTGACCAGGAAGAGAGTTGATGGGAGACATGCTGGAAAATGTGATTCTGATAGTCCCTAATATCTGAGACTTCACAGTCTTGTTGCTGTCTTATTGTAACATTTATTTATTTATTTTTAATTCTCAAGTGTAGAAATTAAACAGCTTGATTTTATCTGGCAAGGTCTCCTGCCTCTTGGTAAAGAACGTGCAGTTTGCCATTGGCAATGGGTTATTCTGTTCCTATTACCCCTATTCCATCGAATATGAAACTGCAAAAAATGTGGGGAATGTTCTCTTTAAATAAAGCAGAAGAATGAACGACGAGTAGGATTTTTGTTATTGATCTTGCAGATGTTTTTTTGCAGTCTGCAATATGAACACGTATGGATTACTGGTAAAGCTGGAAAGCAAATTACATTTTCTTTTATCGTTTTTAAAAATGAAGTTAGGGTTTATGAAAGGTACTGGATTCAGACTCTGGGGACTTCACTTCTCTCTTTATATAGGAAATAGATGTTGTACATCACAAGCAGAGGCAGTAGAAGTATTAAAGATCTCCAAGTTCTCATGCTGCCTCTCTGTACTTCTCCTTGACTACCTCAAGGTACCCAGAGGGAAGCTTACTCTGTGTGCAAACTTAATCCTGTGTCTTTCTGCTGGAATACATAAGTGAAGAGACAATAATCCTGTTGGCTGTAGTTTTATTGACGAGAACTTCTGTTCACTGCAACGTGACTTCAAAATGCCAGCTTCCTATTAGGTTTTGTTGTCTTTATGTAGCCAAAATAGTTCTCCAGCTCTTTGAATGTGAGCATTGCTCATTTTTCAACTGCAAAACGGTATGCATCTACCCATGCCCTATGCAGCAGGTTGGGAATTGATCAGGACAAAGGTTGTTATGTATTTTTTGTTTGTGGAAGGGGAACAAACGCAGATTTTTTATTTTTTTTTTAACAGGTGCACTTCTTGCTTTTTGCTAGCGGGTTATTGACAGTAATAGCTTTGTGGCACAGTGTGTGTTCCTAATAAGAGCGTAAAGGTGTAAAAAAAAAATAAAATACTTGTGTGTGCAAATAATACTCACCACTGTTACATTTCCCTGTGCATCATTTTACGTACATATACTAGTAGTGACACAAGGATGCATAAACATTTTCACCTGGACAGTAATAAAAAAAATGAAGTTAATGAAACAAAACAATGAGGATTTTTTGGCTACATTTAGGATGAAAAGTTAATTAATGTAACTTTCAGATGCTTGAACCCACCTCTCAAAGCTGTGTGTTTTTTGGCTTTATATAAATAATTTCAGGCTGTGCTATATTGACTAAAATGTGGTGTATGTAAATGAGAATGCAGCTGTGAGTCTTGATACAGCTAACCCAAATGTAACTTACTGCTTTTTTGTCTATACCAAAAATGGTGGGGAACTACATTCCAAACCTCCTATTCTTCTATGAATTGTATTTAGGGTTTGCATTCAAGACACCAAAGTATTAGGCAAAAGTAAATACTTTGGTTAGATGGAGTGCATTTTGTCTGTGGTAACTTGTCATCTGCTGAGTCTGTGGGAGTTGGGTGAACCTAGAAACTTGATGGACAGAAAGCAGAGATGCTGTTTACCTCTGTAGCGTGGGGAAGAGTGATAGTTCTCTTCTCCATCTGACAAATATAATGATGTTACTGATAATTTAGTACTGTCTGTTTCACAGGAAGATTTTCTTGTCAGCTTTTTACAGGTTTTTATTGCTGTTACTCTGAGATGCTGTGGAATGAGAACAAAGTAACTAAGGCACAGGTAGAAGAAAGACTGTTTGGCTTTTTGCTAGGAATATTGTTTTAAATTGGGCATAAATGCCCATCCATACTGGTGATGGCTAGTTAAATATCACAATATCATTGTGATTAAAAAGCATGTATTTTACCTTAAAATTTGTGTTATTTAGGCTTCTTTAACTGCTTTCTGAATCCTTCCCTATAATTTTCTGTACTTATATTACAGCTGCAATGATTTTTCTTAGCCTAATTTTTAAAACCTTTTCTAATGTATTCCTTGTACTACTGCATTTTACTGCCTCAGAAACTAAATTGCAGTTTTAACAGTAACAAAAAGCTCTATAATTATAGAATACCCAGTTTGGAATGTGTGATACATCACTTCATATTCAAGGGAAAGCTATTGTGTCTAGAATTATAAAGTTAAATTAAGGTCCTGCCTCTGACATTACAAAGTACTGTAATACTGATTTTTAAATTTTTAAATTGCACTTAAAACATGGAATGCATGACCAGACAGATAATCTATCTAGTGTTGATAACTGTCTGGATTCAACTTCATTATTTCTGTCTTGTCACTGGTGCATATATGTGCTAGAAACACGTGTGGAAGCACAAATGGCAAGTAATTTCTTTCAGAGAGAGTGTGTGCAGCTGTATATTCTACCACTTGTTTGGAAAAACATCAGCAGAAATTCTGGAGTTGTAACTGGTTGATAACAAAAATTGTGCTTAAGCCAGGATGTATTCAAATTGGTTTGTACTTTATGATCTGAGGGGGTTAAAGTAACTTTACCAGTCAGTTTAGGTCACAAGCAGCCTTCTTTAAAATAAGTTCTTTTAATTCATGAGTGGTTCTGATCAGGCCTGTGACCTGAATTTGACAGTGGTACACTGATGACACTCCAGAGCACATGAATAAAAGCTGTCTCGCTTGTGCCTGCAGGTCTTTTGTTACACTGGAGACAAGAGGCAGAGTAAGTACTAGTGAGGCAGGTTGATTGATAGAATGTTTTCTATATAAAAATTTCTCACTGTCCTATCGCATGATTTTTGTAATAGTCGTAGGGCCTTCTAGACTGTAAATAACAGGGTGTGTCATGGCTGTGCAAATTTGAATTCAGGTCCTAGTTCTGAGAAGTGAGGATGTGATGGATGGTCTTTCTTGTGTGAGATTTGGGAGGTTTGCTGAGTAAGGATGTGGCTTTTTATACATCCTGGAGCTATGTGATGTGTGCTTTGGTGAAATTTAGATGGGTGTGTGGGCTTGAGAGCTAACCTAAGAACAAATACTGGGTCAGATTCCAGATCTATTTAGTCACTCTCGCCGATGGAGTCTGGGGAGATGAGGGTACATTAAGCAGTTCTCCTAGCATAGCCCCTGGCTTGTGCTATAACTTCTGTGGAGGTTGTGTCAAGACTGTTTAATGGCCACTGTAGAAGTCTCCATCACTCTGTCTATCTTGCTCTGAAACCATTTAAGTTCTTGGCCTCTGTTTGGTTAAGGAGCTGCTGTAGGGAGCTTTAAGAGATTCTCAACTTGAATATTCCTGTGATTGAAAAGTACTGCAAAGGTCATGGAATGGGGTCAGCAGAGACACAGAGTGTTTTGAGGTATATGAAATTGGAAAGTAGATGTTTGCAACTAAGATATGATCCTGGCAAACAAAACAAACAGGCTGTTTTTGGAGTCAAGTGGGTACTAGAAAGGGAAGACTGATGGATCTCAGAAGGAGGAAAGGAGAATGCAGGATCAACTTTAGTCTTCTGACTGATGGCTTTAGGGAGAAAATAGGTCTGGACAGGTGTGGTTGCAGAATAATACTTTTAGATAAGCATCAAAATATTTTATATTGTGTTTAAAAAAAAATCTGAATCAAGATTCCTGAGTTTCTCAAGTTCATTCATCATTTCATCTTAATTCCTCTTAAAAATTACTTCAAACCTCTTTTACACTTTAGTAGTTTCTTCTGCTGAATTAGTTATATTATTAGTTAATAGCTTGAGTCAAAGACTTCTGTGTACTTTGCTGATGTGCTAGAAAAATAAAGTCAGCTGGGAATTAGCCACAATTGCAGTTAAAAGTGATATGCTGTATTTATTACTAACGACCTGGTACAATAAGTAATGAATTTTATATATGTTCTCAAATTTTCTGAAGGCAACAGAGAGTGTGGAAAAACTCCATAGCATAATGTAATCTGAAGAAACTAAAATGTTATGTATGGGAAGGGTTTGAAATGAATTCTCACATCACTTGTTTTGTACTCATGGGTATTTCTTTGGTATTTTACAGTGTCCTATGAGTATCTCTCAAACACAAATTGATAAAAGTGTGCTCCTGTTAAGTATTGTTGCTGCTCTATGGGCATTAGAACTCATACACTACAAAATACAGTGATATGTGTGTGTTTATATGGACTTCTGTGGCTGAGGTGAGAAGAGAATGCAGATCTCCCACTTGTGTTAACCCCTCCTCGTGTTTTCCAGGCGTTGTTTTACTACAGCAAAGAGTATTCACTGAAAATGTTTGCAATTGAGCCTATGTAGCCCAGTGCCAATTCAACACCAAGTTACATCTTCCATGCATGAAAATGTACTTTAGAGACTACAGAGAATTTACTAGAGTAGGCAGAGAGTCATCATCAGAGATACTCTCCACTTGCCATTGCATGGAGTCTCTTTTGAACAGACACGTGCCAGGTACAACTTCCTCTGGTCCTGTTGGTGAGAAATGTACTTCAGATTCTGCAACAGGCAGGTGGTCAAAGCCAGAGACTTCTGTATCTGCCAGCCTCACCTTCTGGTGCTGTCTTTGCTATAAAATTGCATACTCTCCTCCCTGCTCCCCACCTTCAATAAATGTGTCTTTGTTTCCCTTAAGAAAGTTGTACTTCATCTCCCAATATTGTAGTGGCTTTTTGTTTTGTCTGTGTGATTTCAATCTTACTATGATATGCACAGACAGCAAGCAGAGTGAGTTGATGCTTTTCTGTGTTAAATTGTCAGTATGCGTTTTCTGGCATGCCCTATTTCCAGTCCAGTGATCGGGACCTCTGATTTCTTGTGCTAATGGTCCGGTCAAGAGTTGATGATATTTTAGTAAGGCAGCAGCAGGGTGCTGCATGCTTACAGACATCAACTTGAGCATTGTATAGCTGCTGACTACTCCAGACTCCTCAAGAACCACCTCTTTCCTGTCTAAGAGCAAACACCTGCCTGCTTTTCCTGACTAGGTGAAACCTTGTGCTTTGGAATAAATAATCAGCAATATTAGTGGAGATTGCTACTTAAAGTTGATTAGAGAGACAGGTTTTGATGTAAAAAAAAAAACAACCAACAAACACAAACAGCCCCTCTGCCCTGCAAATCCCAAGATACCCCTCCAAATTTTGCAAGCTTAATTATAGCATTGATAGAAGTATAAAATGTTTATTATGTAGATAATTCAATGTATGAAAAATATAGGTCAGAAAATATCTCTAAGCATGTTATTTCCATAGTATTGTATTTTTGTAGCAGTATATTTTTGGAAATTGTGCATGTTTGCATAGTAAGTATCATCTTTTTCCCATTAGGAAGAAAAAGTCTCCTAATTATTCTTGAATCTTCTTTATATTATTGCTACTGTAGCATCTAGATTCTTCAAGCAATACAGGGCTTGAGTTTTGCTCCAGTTTTTGTAAACTTAAATAAATCTTTCTGACCAGAGGAGTTTATAATGTGAAATAACTGAGGGGGGGAAATAGAAGTAAATTCTAATTCATATGATGTACACAGTCCATTTGGTATCATATACTTTCTCTGGGGCCACTTTTTATTTGGATGTCCTCTGCTGCCCAGGGAGAGAGTGCGAGGCTATAGTACATCACTTTCCAGAGTCCAGCAATTAGCAGCTGCTAAGGTGCATGGTGGATAGCTAGGGCTAACCTGCCACAAGGTGAAGTGTTAATATCTCGCCACTTTCAGTGCAGATATCTGATGAGCTTTCCAGAAATAGGGAAATGTTGATCTCCGTTGTTTCTCAGAACAGCATCATCCTTGGTCTGTCAAGTGTCTCTTCTGACTCTTCAGGTTTTTTGTTAAGCTTTCATACCCTGTCATGTTGATATTTTTCCCTTGAGCTCTTATTATTACTATTCCAGCTCTTATTATTACTATTTCAGCAGTTTCAGTTTAGTTTCTGTTTTCCCTTGTCCTTTCCTGCGTGGCTTTAGCTTACATAGTCTTTCACAATTTAGTAAACCTGAATAAAAATTATTAGTGTGCTGCTTAAAACCTGGCCTTGACTCACAGATAGCTGAGCCCCTGGGCTGTGGATTACACTGGGAATTTTATTGCTTTAAGAAATACCCAGTTAAGGGGTATGGTAAGATCCTTCAGTGTGCTGACAAGCATTACAGCTCTTAGCTTGTGAATATGTGACTTTAAGTACCAACCAAACTGAAATCAACCTTTCCACGCATTTTGGCAAATACCTGGAAGGATACAATTTGTACCTAAACCTTCGGGCAGAAAGCTCAGTTGTCTTTTTGAAAGTTGCACTTTATCAGCATTATTGGTTTTGCATTGATTGCTATTTATTAGGATCAAGTAAGTATATTGGTAAACTTTATTTTCTCCTTCTAAGGTACTGGCTCTTTGAAATAGGGTAAGATATAGTGTATCTAGAGTCTATCCAAAATATTTTGACAGAAAATTATGACATAACTAACGCATCTGACAAAAATAAATTGGTATCTAGAAAGTTATCCTCCATGTCCTGAAAAATTCTCACGTCCTATGTGACTTCATTGCCTCTCTTGGAAATGCCTATGGATGTATCCCAACATCTAACTACAGGGATGGTGCCCAACTTTGGGCTCAACTCATTACATAAGCATTCAGGAGAAGACAGTATAAAAACTGTTAAAAGGTTTAGAAGACAGCAAGAAATTGGGAAAACCATAATAGAAACATAAAAACATTTGGTTATGATTTAAATTCTCAATGTTCTATTTTATAATTTCATTTGCATCATTTTTATAGTGACTGAGTTACTCCTGTAGGCGTTAATTAATTCAAAAAGCATTACATTCCTTTGAGTGCTTACTGAGTCATCATAGGTGCTTCATTTTTTACTTCACTTTTGTTAACAACTCATGCACTAAATAGAGGGGAAAAGTTTACTGATTTTGCATGAAATTACTAATTCCACACTCTGTGAGTACCCATTACACCATGAAGCAAAGAATAAAATTCCTTTCAACCTTCTACAAAAATTAATGCTTTTTTTTTTAAATCACCACAATTTTTGTCCCTTAATTTTCACTGGAAATAGTAATTGCAATAAAAGAGCATACTGTCTCCAAATATGCTGAAATGTCAGACTGTTTACTGCCATAGTAGAGATGTATAAAGAAACTAGTTTTGCTTTACTGAGCAAACAACCAAGAACATTTTGATTATGAATATGTAAGCATCATTTATATGCGGGGTGACTGACTTTTTCCCTATATGTCAAATCTATACAGATTAAGAGTGTGATGTAAATGTCAATATGAATCCAGGTATGACAGCTCTATTTATTTCTAAGCATGATGTACAGTACAGTGCCTGTTTCTGTAACCAAGTGTGCCTGAAAATTAGGTGTGTCATATGCATTCATTTAAAGAAACAGCCTACAGTCTGCTAAAGACATCATAGAAAGAAAAATATCCTTTTCAAGAAGGGAATTTGTTACTTAGCTATTTTAATGTGAATTGTTTCTTCTTTGCAGCATGTCTACTATGTCTTTGGTAGCCAACCTGATTACCCCGTATCATAAAAATTTAGTACCTTTCTACTGCAGTAGTTACTGGGTTATTGTTCATTTTGAAGGTATAATCAAGTCCATAAATTGCTAACTCTGCTGTTGAATTTAGGCCAATAATCTGAAGTCGTTTTTTTTTTTTTTCCCCCCCCATGGTTCATCTTGCAAGCTTTTTTCTTTTGCTAAGCAGTTTCAACTGAGATTTACAAATAAGTAGCATTATAACATGCTCATTAGTCTCAGTTTATTACAGTTGTATTCCAATTGCTTGGTTATGTTGAAGGTGGTGTATTTTCCTGGGGGTTTTGGTGGTGTGTTGTTTTTCTTTAACTTATTTTTCTGAACCACCTACACAACATTATCATTTGAGGTAATCCAGCCAAGTCTGTCAAAGCATTCAGCATGTTCTTTGTTGACCCCAATCGCTTTGCAGCATGGCTAGGTTGCAGTGTAGTTGGGCTCTGCTAATTATATTGTTTAGTCATAACTGGATCAGTAGCATTATTAATGGGGTGTGAGAAAGATGAAGGTTACTTTGGGCACAAAAGATGTTGGCAAAAAAATCCTTCCATGAGCAAGAACCAGCAGGGTTCACTGTAAAGGATTAAAGGTAACATTGAACAATTTTTTGTTTGGATAGAAACTAGTGGCCTTTAGTTCCTGTGTACCCAGTGCATTTAATTTTGAAAATTAATCTGTTCTTTTTTTCATATTTACTGCCATTCAGCCATTCTGAAACCATGCAGTGCTACAGTTGTGTTAGAAGAGTATCTGGTTGTATGAAAATACTCATTTCATGGTCCTTTGCTTGTAAGGTGTTATGCTTCAGCTATCTTAAAGGCCATTCCTTATGGGAAGGAGCTAGAAGTCTGATGGTTTTGAACCTCTCTATTTAGGTATTCTTTGATTCTTCACTCACCAGCACAATTATTTCAGAGCATACTAACCAGAATCATTGCTTTTGGCTGAGGGATCTGGTCATATTTCAGTGAGTCCTCCAAAACCAACAGATTTTTATTCTTAAATTGAAACAAAGTTCCTTTGTGTCATTTTCCCTGGGATATATCAGTCTCTTGATGTTCAGCGTTTTAGGTGCTGAAGTGTCCATGTAGATGTTCAAATTCTGTGACTACACTACTGGAGGAAGTAGTAGTTCAGTTTAAAGTGATTGAGTTTGGTGGTAGATATGACCTTAAGCAATAAAAGTGATGTTTCATGACTTAGACTGTTCATTTACAACATTTTTCATTACAAAAGAATGAAAAGCATTCTGTTTGCTTGTTTCCTTAACAAGGTCTTTTAGTGCAGTTGTTTATCTGTAATACCTTGAACTAGTACAGTGTTTGAAAATTTCTGACTATGATGTAAGCTTTCAGAAGTAGTCTTTCAACATTGTGCTGGTTGGTTTTACTCGAGCTCCTGTTGGTGAGAAAACTGAAGTGAGTGAAGCCTTTATAACACAGTGGGATGAAGTACTTGTACTGTTAGAGCTCATTAATTCCTTTTAGAGCCCAGTAAACACTGTCCTAGAATGCTGCAGCTTTTAGGAGAGTTTGACTTCATTTTGTAATCTAAAATGTAGGCTGATTCCTTTTTTTTCTTTTTGTTGGGGTTTATTGAAGACAGGCAGATTTGTCTTTGTTATCAAAATTTTGCTGTCTTGGTGCAGTTGTCACTTTTAGTTGTATATGTATGCTTCTGTTCAGTGAAATTTCCCTTAGAAATCTTTGAGCACCTAGGCTAGTAATGGAAAAAGTTTCATTCAACCTGATTTTAGTTGGATGAAATTCAAGAGTTAAGGAATTCAGGATTAGGAAGGCTTCTCATCCTGAATGTGAACAGGAACAGTATTATGGGTTAAATAAATTTTCCTCCTAGTAGTTTGTGGATTGAAGTGTCTGTTTCATAAATGGAGAATGAAGCCCATGGATTAAGTCATAAGCTTTAAGGAACAAAAATACAACCAAACTACTAGACAAGCTTTACTGACAATTGTCAGTTTTGGTAATGTTTGTTGAGGAGCAGCGTTTCCCACCAGTCTGGAAGAGTCTGAAAAACTGGTCTTTGGTCTTGCCTTCCAACCCCTAATATTCTAAGATTCTTTTTCTGGCCATGTGCTGAAATGCCATTAGGCTCAGCAAATATTGCCTGAATTTAATATTCTTTGGCAAAACTATTTTTCATTTCAAGCAATTGGATTATCAGTGTAAGGTTACTAAAAATGATGAGGTGTTTTCACCGGCTACTGAACTGGAAGTGTGGGAGCAGGACAAATGGTTTCTGTATCCCTCTGCACATGATGCTTGCCAGTCTGTTTGTGGACTTCTACTAGATTTCATTTTGATGTACTTGAGCCTTGCTTGGCACTCAGAGCTGCTCTGCAGATCTGGAGAAAGATGGCTTTGTTCAGTTTTGTTGCAAATACTACTTTTTTTTTTTTTGTGAAAGTACTTTTAAAATCTGTTCTGTGCTGCACATTTGGATTCCATGTTTTCTTGGGTATTAGATTTGGATACATGATTTGTCCTTCAGAGTCAGGAAGTGACTAACCTAATTTCAGCTTTGAATGCATCTCCAGTATCACTTGTTCACTTAGGTGTTTTGGTTATTTGGCTAGTTGAACAAAAGGGACAGAAAGAATAGGGATGCATATTTCCATGTCCTGGAGACATGCTCCTAGAGGCAGCCTTTGCATATTTTGTGGTGGTAACTAGAAGCGGATAGAATACTGACAGACACAAGATATTTTGCTTCGTGTTTGTCATGAACAAGTAAGAGCATGTGGAGAATCTCGAAGGAGCAGAGGAGTGTAAGGCATTGGTTATATTCATAATGTAATCTGTTATATAAACATGTTCAGTTCACAGCTTTCCAAAAACATTCAGTTCCTGCTATTGTTGACCTGCTGAATAGAATTTGAGGATGATAAATACATTCACCATTAGTAAATACTTTCTGTTTATGAAATTAGTTTCATTTTATATCCCTTTCTACTGTTAGTAAACTCTCTGCATAAATATAAACACACTTTCACAAAATCTAAGTATTATTTACAGAAATGTCAGTTGCAGATTTTTTTCTAGTGTCAGCTTGTTAGAGAAGGTAGACTGAGAGATCTGTAATAGTACTTTCTCTAGGCCCTCCGAAAATTAGATACAACAGTAGTTCTTAATAAACCTTTCTGCTTAGACTAAAACTGTGCTCAGATTCTGAGAGCCTGAAGCTCTAGGGGCTGGACTGGGGAGATTTGTAAGCCAAGAGCAAGTGGTATTTCCAGGATGGTGGCCGAACGTGACTGTTAAAAAAGATAACTTACAAGATGACTCCTGTGCCCTTCCTCTCAGGGTAATGACAGGCTAGGAAATAATTTATTTTTTTTGCAAATTCTGTTGGCAGCAACAAGGAGACGTTGCATGCTTGCACTTCTCAACCTGATTTTGATGGCTAGATGGATTCAAGTATGCCGGAATGGATGATAATTAAATTTTCCTCCCAAAGTAAGAATTCCTGGGCAGCCATAGTACACTTTAAAATCTTTAAGGTTGCATATTGGTTTTCTAATTCTAGTTATTTGTAATAGTACAAGGATTCGTTAGACCTTCTTTAAAGGATGTTTTTCTTGTGATCAGTTTGTACTGTGATGCTGCAGCCACTTGCTTAGATGGTCTTTAGTTTTCATTGCACTGTTATATGTTCTGTTTTGAGGTAATAGTGAACAAATATTTCTGTGAGGAAGGCAGCCTTAATAATAGAAAATACTTTTATAAAATATGAAGTAGGAGCCCATTCTGCATGTAATTTGTTTGTGTCATTGTGGGTCACTTGAAGTGTGCATGTCCATGTGTGATTTTTTTTTTTTACACTAGGCCTCACTGGCATCACATCTGATTATGAATGATGTATGTGTAAGAGGCTTGTGCCCAGTAGACATGATCTACTTCTAGACTGTGGCCATCAATTCCATAAAGAGTGGTTCAAGGAAAATTTTTGTCTTGTGTAAGGAGAAAAGGCAAACCAATAAATTGCATACTCCTGTGTGACAGAAGCACGCTGTATGACTTTCACTGCTTCTTGCTTGACTAGCATGTTATTCAAGACACTTAGGTCAAAGCAACCTTGTTAGACTTGGTATAGATTATTTCTTCCATGGTACAGTCCTCCCATATGGCTGTGTCAGTTCCAGCAGTGCAAGTATCTGCAGCTGCTTGTTTACTAGAAGTGCCAGCATAGCTTCACAGGGAATTGACACCAAGGAAACCAGATTAAACAGTATGGTGTGATGCAGACATATGTATAAAAGTAACATGGTACATAAGTCTTCCATCCCTTTTTGAGCATTAATTGCCCCAGAAGACTGTCCATGCTCTATCAGAAGGATGGAAACAGAACATTTATAGAAATTAATGCTATGTGGTTAGCCAGCACCAGGACCCTAAGAACTTAAAGTATGAATAAATGTAGTCCAATTACAGACTAATGCAGGTAATGGGTTTATGGTACTTAGAGGGCCGGATCTGTTCCCTGACAGCCTGCAGACATTAGGGGCCCCTCATGACCAGCCTGCAATGTAGGCATTATGGAGTGATTTTTACTTTACTGCCTTTTCCATCAGATCATCCCCTTTCTTTCACACACAAGGTTAATTCACTTCTTGATCACATTATTTCCTCGCTGCTCTTTGACAATATAAAAATTCTGAGTGGACAGCTCAATCCCTCTTCCATCTCAGATTTGATTGTTATGGTATTGCCTGGCGTCCCTCAGAGGCCTCCAGCAGCCTTTGCTGCACTTTATGACACTTAAATGGCTGGGCTACAATTTCTCCATCTATTCACGAAATGCTGTTAATAACTCATTTCCAAAGAGGCCCTTCTTTATGTCTTGGCATTAAAGGATTTTTTATTAGGTGCCAGGATAGGTGACACACAGCCCCAGTAACCAAAGAGTTAATTAATCTGTTGAAATTTATTGCCTTTTATACTGCACTCAGTGTGACAGTCCCTAAGAGAAACAGATACTATATTTACAACCGAGCTGAAATATTCAGTAATATAGTCTGCATACTGACCCACTCCATCAGTGTATGCCTTTTGCTGGAGTACCCATTAATCAACTAAGATGGATTTGTGTAATCTGTCTACTTTCTTATTCTGAGATTCCAATAAATATTGAAATAATAATTTATTGATTACTCTGCAATATAAATGTGTAGTAAAGGCACCCAGGATATTTGCATGGTAATGCATTTCAAAGCAGTTGGCAGCTCTGTAGGTATGAGGAAGAGAAGGATTGTAAGGTGGTTAAGAGTGATGGAATTCCTTTGGAGTGCAGAACACCAAGTTCAGTGTTCGTAGGATGTGGTGGTCCTCTGAGGTCAGCTTTGAGCTTGGTGAGGTATAAGCTGTAACAGGGTTATAGTTTTTCCTGTGTGTTACGGACAAGACCGCATTGTGTTACCGTTCTTTGGGGTAACAGTAACTAGAGGGGTGTTTGTTTCATTTTGTAAACAAAAATGTTTCAAGTCTTCAAGTGAGGCATTTATCAGAAGATAAGGGCTTTGTTCCTTCCAAAAAATAGCTCTGTGGGCTGCCCACTCTATTGAAGTCCTGCTGTAAAAGATACATATTCCTATAATGTACGTGACCCAGTGTGGCAGATTATTTGATGCAACTCCTGAGAGGTGAACTACAGAAGACTTTGTCAAGAGAGGGATTATGACAATTTCTTGCATAAATTAGAGAATTTCTGGGGAGTGCTATAATTCATAACAGCCTTTCTTTAGCCAATGGGATGCAGCATGCCGTGTATTTTCTGTAACACTGATATCCAAGGTTTCCACATGCCTAACTTTGTATTAGGGCTGTCATGGAGTATGAGGCTGTTTTTGTTGTCCCTGTGCTGCCTTCCTGTGGTAGTTTCTCCCTGCCTCCTTGTGGTTTACTCATTTGTCTTGTTTATCACTTTAGTGGTGGATAAAGGCCATGGCAGAAACCCAAAGCAGCTCTGGGTAACCACTGAAATGTCATGTACAAGTAGAGCACTTTGCATTCATTCACAGAGCAAATCTTTGTTCTTTGACCTCGTATGGTACGTGGGACTAAACAAGACTAAAACTGTGATTAAAAACAGTTTTCTGGTTTTTAAAAACTGCTGCATTGCAAAATTAAGAATGGACAATCTGCTTGCAATATTACCTGATGAATATTGAATGACCCTGGTCAGGTGCTCACAATTTACTTTATGGTTTCTCTTCTCATTTTCTTCATTTCTTTCTGATGGTAAGAGCTAGAAGCAGCCTTTCAACAGGCAGTAAGACTGTGGTACTTCTGCTGGAGAAAGTTGCAAGAGAAAAGCTGAGCAAGTGTGTTGATTGCTCTTGCAGAGAGATTCTTTTACTCCCATTAGGATTTTTGCCCTTTGCAGATGATGGAGCATTGATTAGGTAAGAGGATTTCTTGCTTACCATTTAGGAAAAAAACAGATCATTGTCCTTTCTTTGAGAATGCCTACAAGGGGAAAAAAAAAAAAAAATCTGCTCTGGCAAATCTTTTTCCCTAAAGAATTAGAAGAACCAGTCAGTATGTCTGATGACTTGCACTTCAGCTTTCTAGTGTGGCCTAAATTTGTTTTAAAGCTTTAGTGGCCTGTTTAGGAGACTATAGTACTAGTCTCAAAACCAGAAAAGGATCAAATTTCATAGAATTAACACAGAAATACATCCCTCTAATAAAGTAGCTTATTAAGAGAACTTAATTATTATCAACATGACTCTGTTGTGTAGCATATGAGCTATTTAGTTTTGCTTACATCTTGTGTTGTAAATACAAGGTTTTTCTTTCTCATAGTTAGAGAATCACTCTCTGAGACTTAAGTGTCACTGTTCTGTAGGATAAACATAACTATTTTGCTCTGAAGTTTCAAATGAAAAATTTCCTTGCTGCTTATTTTTTCTAGATCCCAAATAAGCTACAAAGATGGGAATATTTGGACTTTTTAACTTGTGAAAAACTTTAACCTGTTTCTGGGTGCTGTGAGCCCTGCTATTCCAATAACTTGCTACCAATATTATCTGCCCGATATCTGATGTACCATGTTCTCACTCATGAAGACCATGACCATGAGTGGAACTTTGGGGATTCATTTTTAACTTGAAAAGTGCAGGAGCCCTTAGTTGAATTCAGCCCCGAGTGGTTTATCTAGCCCATCACAAGTCTCCATAGCAATTTTTCATAGTTTTAGGTAACTGCTTGTGATCAGAATAACTGAAGTATAGATAAAATTGTGCTGCACAGGATTTGTTTCCTAGTGTCTTACTGATAAGGTTAACCAGATAGTGAAGTATAATCGTCTAGGCAGTACCATAGATCATCACGATAAAACAAAACCAAAAACAACAACAAAAAAAGGACAAAATGGAAGAGGATGAATTTTCTGCTAGTTTTCTTTTGTACATAAATTGAAAGACTCAAAACTTCCAGAAAGCCAACCTTTTAAACTTAAACTCAGTGCCATTATTTCCTATATTTCTGCCTATAGCACAATTTCCCAAGGAAGTCTAAACCTGTTGGTTGCACTTTTTTCTTTAATGAAATTCCAGTTGTGGTGAATTTGATACCAATTTCCACGAGTGCATATTCTGTTCCATAATTCATGATGTTAAGTATCTTAAGATCAAATACAGAGGCTTAAAATATAAACTACTTCATTCTTATTTTTTTTTTAAACCAAGTTGCTTTGAGTGATCTGGTCAGCTGTTGTAGCAAGATCACAGAATTAAGCTGCTTTACAGCATGATATGGCTGATAAACCACAATTATATAATGTTATAAATATAGAAGGCCTTTTAAATTTTTTTTTCCAATTATTTGATCCCTGTTCTCAGGAGCAGGGACTTCAGTGACAGAGATTCTAGTGATAACAAAAGATGCCAGCATGGACCTAGGGTATCTAGTGAGACCTCTCATTTTGAATATTATCAGTTGTTTCTTTAGTCAGTGCCGTTCCCTGGGGCTGTTGAGTGATTACATGGGTTTGATATAAAGATGATTGCAGCACGCAGTATTGCAAGATGCACATCACTCAGTAACTGCTGCTTCAGTCACAAATTAAGTTGTATGTCACTTGACTATACTGATTGGATCTGATAGAGTTTGAGTGTTACATCAGACATGTTGCTGCTTCTGCTCAGTAGAGTGGGAATTTTGGTCGATGAAGCACTCTTTAGAATGCAAGATCAGGTCTGATACCATAAAATGGAAGCAAACCATAGCAAAGTATTGCCTGGGCAAGAAGTGAAGCAGGTTGGCTGTTAGGAATGTGCTAGGGTTTGAGGAGTCAGAACAGAGGAGTGTTGCAGGGGAAGGTGTCAGAGATGTGCACCTGCAGATTGTCTTCTATTGGCATATTGATGATTTAAATTCTCAAAGAATTTATACAGGGTTTAGATTTGGTGATTCTGAGTCTCAGTGTAGATGAGGGATTCCTTGTGCTTCTAGCCTCTCTTTGTGTTTGATTTGCCTTTGGGTCAGAATCATAGCTTAGAATGACTAAACAGTAAGTTCTTTCAGCGTTATTAGGACATTGCAGGCAGGACATTACTATGAACAAACTGATGGTCCGAATGAGACATAAGCCTCTCTTATCAGGTATGTTAAAATCATTTAGTTGAGCTGTCTATGTGTTGCAGATGCTCCTAAAGAGATGATTGTAGTTCTGGAGATATTTCTCTGGTTTTATGCAGGATTTTTGCCATAGTTGTCCCTACTCAGATTAAAAGAATTTTTTTGGCGTAACTTCAGAAGTTTGTATATCTTCTAATATTTTCAGCAGCTGCTATTGATTATTCAACTTGTGGCTGAAGAATCATTTTCTAACAACTATATTTGCAGAAAATTTACTATTTCTATTTCCAGATGTGTCCCTAGATGACATTTTTATTTTTATTTACTTTTAGAGAAATTACAGCGTAGTAAGAACTGTTGTGTGTGATTGAACCCATCATTTAGGCACTGAAATAGTGTATATGTTCAGAGTGAGGATATACAGGAAAAAGCCATTCAGTGTCTTAAAGGTGATTTCTGCTTCACTCTATTTCAAATGCTTTCATGATAACCCTGAAAGAAATGAAGGTTATATATATACTTATAGATCTTTACTGTAATGCCTGTGATTAACTCAAACATGAAGTCTTTTTTAAATTGCTGGTCGTTTGGGACCACGTACAGCTCTGGTGTAAGGAAGTGTTACACCATTCAGAGTCAGTGGCAGTTGTGCCCTTCTATGCCAGGCCTGACTATGGCCTCTGTCTGTTTAGCCATATGATATTAATATCATTTGGATATTCCCAGAGGTTATGTTTTCTTACCAGCTACATATGACGGCTGGCAACTTGTGACAGGTGCACTCTGGCTCCCATATGTCTTATGCAAAACTGCAGGAAAAAATATCCGTGCTTTTCACATCAATATGCCAAAATGTCAAGAGTCACCTCAGCATAAAGACCCTCAGAAATACAAAAGAGAAGTGCTTGGCGTCATCCCTGGTAACTGCTGGCCTGTCTGAGCAGCTGTCTGTAGCAATACATCTGTCAGTTGTTGCAGAGCATTGTGAGGGAGCAGAGTGCAATGCTGTCACAGCTTGAACATCGCACCTTCCTTCCCTGTGATGGTGCATCTGGCATGAACGCCAGGTGACCGCAAAACCGAGTGACACTCAAGGTGAGGCTGTCATTTGCTGTTGCCTTTTTTACAAAGCCACCTTCTAAAGGCAAAGAAATAAAGCTGAGATGGCTTCATCTGCTCATAGCAACAAACTAACGTGAAGCACCAAATATGCTATTTTATGTCTGTCCTTCCTTCTGCCTGCATTTCAGTAGAAGAACCTGACTGTCAGCATCATCCCCAAATCCTTCATTATCTGTTAGAGCTTTAGAATCAGAATAAAACTCTTGCTCCTGAAGTCCCATCATTTCTATTTTCCCTTAGTTTGGTGGGAGTTAACTGGGTACTGTTTTGTTGCAGCTTTTCAGCTGTTTTTTTGGTGGCTCTTTGTGCATTGAGTACCCGTGGTCAACAGTTACCAAGTGTGCTCTGAATCCTCTCTGGAGCAGGTTTAATGCTGTTGTTGGATATCATCGTGGTGATTCTTAAAATGTGGGGATTTTTCTTTGATATTTTACAACAAATGACTATCAATAGTTTTTACTTCTGCTCTGGTTTCTGCTTTGTTTATTTTGATGATCTTATTTCCTTGGATGAAGAAATAGCCTCTGACCATATACAACTAGACAATTATGTATTCAACTTTAAAATTATATTATTAATTTAAATATTTTTATGGATTTCCCTAGGAGTCATTCTTTCAATTCAGCTTTGTCTTTCCAGACTTCTAGTACAAATTCATATATTAAATTATTTTTGTGTTTACCTTGTGGTAAAAAGATAATCCGTGCTCTTGAATGAGCACTTGCACTGTTAGTGACGTAGTTTGGTTCTCAGGTGCAATATGTAGAAAGGAGACATTCTGGTTTGGGGCTTTTTTTTTTTTCTTCCCTTTTTTTTCAAAACCAGTATCATTATTGAGCTTGCATTGCTGCTCATACCAGCAAGTGTTTGGATTGGAGCACTGGTGGAAATCACAAGACTAGTCAGGGTCAACAAGGGAATGACTTCTGGGGTTAGTTTTGATATATGCTATTAAATAATCTTTCAGTTTAGCTTTGTTTTTTAGTTTGTTTTGAAGAAAGCATATTCATTGGAAGATCAGTGAGTTGGACACATGTTTCTGACACCTATGCTAATATTTGCTTTTCAGTAATCTAATTTAAGCATGAAATTCCTAAGACCAGATAAATGACTCTCACTAAAGCGTTTTCTGAAAATCCCTACATCCTTGGAGTGATTTCTGAAAAGACTTTGTAAAAATGTTTAGATAAATTTGTTGTAAATTAAAATTAGACTGATGTTTTTATTTTTAATTCTACAGATTATCCAATTTCAATTAAATGAGCAAAATGAGAATATAATCTCCTCCAGTTTTGGCCAGAAGAGGGAACCATTTCACTGTAGCAGCCACTTCTCAGTCTGCACTTAAAAACTTTTCTGTCTTTGTTTTATTCCTATATTGTAACTATCTGCGAATCTAAGACTACCTGGCTATCTGAGGGCTCCTTTGCAACTATAAAAGCTCTTTATTTACCTTAGGGTTTATTAACACCTTGTAAATCACTTTAAGCTTATTGTGTTCTGCATTTAGTACAAGGGGGGGAAAAAAAAAGGAAGTAAAAAAAGTCTTTTAATATTGGCTTGTTAACTTGATTGCTTTGCATGGTAAGAGCTTACATCTGCATTGTTTATGCACTGCTAAAATAATATCATTTTCAGTAGTAACGTCTTTGAAAAGTGTAGTGAATAAAAAAAGGTGAATTCAATAGGTTAAGTCATTCAGGGTGTGTGTTAGTGCAGTTTTGCTACACAGCTAGTCTGTATGTCCAGAGGATTTCCAGATTGCAGGGAATGGAAAGTACTCGAGAACTACTGACACAGTTAAGGAGCTTGAAGCATGGGAATTTTGCTCCCAGAAACAATTCCTCTTTGCTGCATAGAAACCTTCTTGCAGATAATTACAGATACTGTGCTTCATTGATTGGAAAGGGACAAGAATTATATTTTCCCACAGCACACAAGATTATTTTGGAAAGATACTGCGATCTCATTTTCTTTACTTGGGTTTTGGCACAAGGAACCTCCATCCTGCTCCTGCAGTTCTCAGGAGATTGGCAGGCAGAACACTGCTGGGTGTACTTCTCTGGCTTCCATCAGCTGCTGAGGTGGTTACAGCACCTCTGTGCAAGTAAAAGAGCAGAGGGAGAATGAATTCATAGGTCACTTTTTCCCATGGTGGGGGAGGATGTGACATGCAGTTAGGTGGATGGATACTGTATTATTTCTTTACTTTTTTTTTTTTTTTTCCCCCCTCTGGTACCACAAGACTCTCTGCAAAGTGCTTCTGGCACCTGGGAAGTGAAACATGCCATGCTGGAGTATTTAGCAAACTTCCTAGCTTTAATCTGCAGCTTAATAATGCTACTGCCTGAATACCAAGGTAACTGGTTTGTTTTTTGTTTTTTGTTTTTTGTTTTTAAAAAAAAAAAAAAAAAAGAGAGAGAGAAAAGAAAAATCAGCTTTGAACTGGTCCTTACTTGTTGAGTTTCATTGTGTTCCTGGGATTATTCACTTGTCAGGAGGCCAGTTTGGTCTGAGATGTGTTGCAGAAGCCCTTACACATTGTGCCCTCAGGACAGCAATGCTCTACGTTTTGGATGACACTGCAGTGCTTTAATGTGTTATGTCAAGATGTCTTATGTTTTTTATTTTGTTTTCGGGCTTCTGTTTACTACTTTTCCTCAGCAAATTGAAAACTGCTGGTGATGGTAAGAGGTGATCAGCACTGAAATGTATAATTTGACTCAACTACTACTTTGGCTCTGAACTGAAAGCAGATAGAGCAGATTGTTGGCTGCTAAAATTCTGCCATTGCATTCCTTGCATCAAAACATACCAAATTCCATTAATAATGGAATTTTTGTCATTCAAATCTGGTATTCTTCATGGTATATCAAAATTATCAAATTTATGTTGAGAAATTTAATTTTTCAGTTGTACTGACTAGGTCTTCCATCTACATTTACTGTGGTCAACTGGAGCTGTCATGCCTGGCATTCAGGGGAATAAAATTGCTCTTATGTCCTTAAACGTGACTTTAGAATTATAGCTTTAAGCACGTAGTTGTAAAAATGTTAAACACACTGATAGATATAAAATTATGAAGTGACATAGAAACACTCTTAGGAGGACCATCCACTTCAAGAAAATGGAGTCGAGGAAAGGTTATGACCAATTGAAAATGCTGTACTGAGCATAAGCAGGAGAAAATTTAATTGTCTGAGATGTACATTTCCTAGGGCACATGATTAATTGTAGTGGAAATGTTCAATTGCTTGTAATTTTGCAGAAAATTCCCTCCTGGGCTCTGAAACTTTACATGCTTAGTCATAGCCTAATGGAGCATTTTCTTAGAAAGTTCAGCTAATTTTTTTTTAAGTTATACATGTGGGACTAAAACCAGTTTGGAGGACTTAACTAAAAATGGCTCAAACTGACAAAAAGTTTGGATTTACATGAGGCCAAAGACCAGAATTAGTTTTTGTGTTTGGGTGTATTTTGGTTTTATGGATTGTTATTTTTAGAATTTGATATGTGATGTGTTCTGACTCAGGAATACAATTTTTTGGGGAAAAAGATTAAGCAAGAATAAATGCAGCTAAATAAACACATGATATATACTGTAACATTTAGTTCATAGCTACACTGACTCCTTACAGTGTTAATATAGCATATGTTCAACTGTATGCTGAGGTGTACTCAGTTGGAGTTAGTGTTCTTGTTTGCAAGTTATATTTGGCTTTTTCAGGATATTTTCAGCATCTAAATTGAAATGTTTCTCATCTTCTAATGCCATATTTAATTCACATTTTTACTCTTACACTTAGAGTATTTTACAATGGTTTTGGTTGTTCTTTGAAGAGCATCCACAGTAGGCTTGAAGACAAGTTCTGTGCTTCTAATGGTGGACTAATCTTATTAGCTGGATATTATAAAAGTAGAGAGCATAAGATGTAGAAGTCCCTTTATTTGTGGGGCTGTATTATATCAGAGTTTATTATTCAGTATTATATAATTCTTCTCTTCCTCAGAGAGTATGCCCACGTGGAATAGCTTTTATTATCTACTTTGGAAGTTTTCACAGTAATTTTGTTACAAATTAGTTAAAAATGACCTTGGATGAAGCTAGTGGATTTTTTTGGTCCTCCTGTGGTTACCTAAGGCAAGTTTCATTGTATATCCTGCGTCAAGTCTTTGTGGCAAATCTCTAGTTAATGGAAGAGAGAATTTTGCTCTAAATGCCTGTAACCCTGTTTGTTAAATATACATATGTTTATATATAGTTAGTTTTGTATTTCTACTTGTGAGTTGTAGAACTGTGGTTGCAACTCTCCTGTCTGACACTTTTGCAAATTTAGGGAATGGAAGATTTTGGAGTCAAAGTTATCAGTATTTATTGGCAAAATTAAAAGTGGCTGGATTTGTGCAGAGTTTAACTATGGAGATACTAGCTGTGTTCACAGTGGAGGTTATTTTGCTTCTCTTTTTCAAGTTGCTTTTTCCCCAAGTGGGGAGCTATAGAATAAATTTTCACCTGACAAGACACTGTGATTCATGAAGCCTCTGTAACCATCATCTCCCTTCACAATCCTGTTTGTGCCTTTGCAGCACACATAGCTGTAAATACTCAGTACCATACTGACTTAAAATAATATTTGCTCAGGTTCTGAAAATGCAGGAAACATTCTTCAGCTTTGGCTAACATTTGTGAAAGTAAAGTACCATGTAGTTTGGACTTAATTTCTTTCTGAACTTTTCAAAAGCAGTTTTGCTGGTTAGAAAGAAGGCTCAACACCTAAATGTGTATAAAACTGTCTACACTCTCGTTCATCTGGGCTTAAAAGGCTATTAAAAGTGTCATTAGCACAAACCAAACTTATCCTCATAGAATGTTTGTTATATGTTAACCACTGCTGAGAATGGAATAAATAAAGAAAAAGAGCAGGTAAAGCAGAGTATTTATGGCTGTGTGAGTTTTGCTTTTCTATTTAAAATGAGCAACTGTGATTAATAATGGAATCAGAAACTTACAGTAGTTATGCAACATGCAGATAGATGATTTACATGCTCAAACATAGTATATGCTTCTCTTTCTGTGCTGTTAGAGTGGCTAGCAGTTTGTTTGGTGGGGTTTTTTTAATAAGCCAGGAACTCAGGAAAACATGTTCAAAAGGGCCACTATTATGTGTGCTCTGCTTCTTGCATGCCAGCATTGAGAGGTCTTCAGTGTGAATTGGTTTTTGTGGGTTTTTTTTCCTTCTTTCCACAGGAGGTGAATGATCTCAGCTCCTGTTGAGCTCAGAGCAGTGGGTACTGATTACCTTTCAAAGTTATGCTTTGGGAGTCCCAAAATGAGAATTCAGATACTGAATTACTCAAATTTAGCAAATGGTTTTAAATGCATTGACTGTGATATCTGTCTTTTCAGTTCCTTCATTTACAAGGAGGCAGAACAGCAATTCCCTTGTCTCATTAGGGTGTTAAAAGGTTTAGTTGGAAGTCTCTAGGATACTTTGAAAATGTAGAACATCATCAAAGAACAGTTTAATATAAGCCAAAATCAACTGTGTCCTTCTCACTGGCACCAGAGAATAGAGAGGCTCTTCCTCCTCTTTTACTTAGGAGGTAAGAGTTTTGCAAGCTCAGAGGAGAATGGGAGTGTGTAATAGTGTGCCCAGTATAGCCACCGAGTTAGGGAGAATCTCTGCAGTGACTTTGCTTCCCTCATTCCTTGGAGAAACAGATCTTGGAAACACTGTTACCTCCAATTATTTTGAAAAACAAACTCGCTATATAGCTTCTATATTCTTTATTAATTCACATTAAGATTGCATTGTTGTTGGATTCTAATGCAAGTTTCTTTCCAAGGATAGAATCCTGTACCAAATTTCTGAAAAAATACCCCTATACTGTGAAAGTTGCCTAAGAGAGCCTTTTGTTTAGTACTATTTAAAAAAAACCCAAAACAATCTACAAACTCTTCTGACAAAAAGTAATGTCAGTGTGGGAGGATGTTCTGTGGAGGGTCCATGCCTGCTTCTCCAGCATGGAGGAGGATACCTCTTACTGAATTAATAATCCAAGTTCTTAAATATGTGCTACTAAGTGACTTGTTTTTCACGTTGTCTTTTACAAGTAGTCTAGCTAATACCAGTCAGTAGTGTGAGTCCGTTTGTAATCTCATGTGACGCTGGCCTACTTAAGGGCTAGATCCTGCTCCCTTTGAGTGCCTTTCCAGGTACCTAGCTGATGGAATCTACCACTCACAGCAAGGTCATAGTGGAAGTTTCTGTCTCAGCAGAAGTCTGCTCCTGAGAAAGCCACCATGTCCGACATAAAATCCCTTTTATTTCAATGTGAAAATCATTGAATATGTGGTTATTTAGTGTCAGAGAGAAAGACAGAATCTTGCCCTTGGAGGATGAAACAAAACCAATTTTGATAAATCAGATGAGAGTTGATGACAGTGAGCTGTGAAATGGAAAGATAGCAGCTAAATGTTTAAATTAAATCAAAAGAGGAGTAAAAAGTTTGAAATTGTAAAGAGTTGGGTTTTTTCACTCCTCTGATACCTTATGTTGAATAGCCAGATCATTTTATTATTGCAAATACTGTGGCAGTAATCTTTTACTGCTTGCAGTATAGGCCTACAGCATTAAGTTAGTATAAAATTACATATAGTTTAATATATCTGTACAACACCTTTAAACAAGCTTCTCTAGGCAGGAAGGTTATCCGTCTTATAAATCTATTATTTCATTGTACATCTTGATAGCCTAGCATTGCTCCTAGCCATGTTTAAGCATTAAATAGTGCATTATTATTTCACATAAATCAACCAGAGATGTGTGAATTCATAAATTTTGCATTTGCACAGACAGTATTTTAAACGTTTTACGGCTTCGTGGGAACTTGGTGTAAGGGCCTGTACACAAATCAGTGCCCAGGAAATTTCAATAAAATTTAATATCACAATTACTGCTTTTCAAAGTCATTGCTTGCATATTTTGGAGATGTTTTAACAGGGTCTAAAAATAAAAACAAGACTTGGAAACAAGGTCTTTGGTCAGATTTTTGCTGGATAGCTCCTTTGCTGCAGTGGAGTGGCTCATTGTTTGGTGTGGGTTTTTTTTCATGTTTCCCCTGTTGCCATCTGTGTTTTGTTTGGGTTTGGGTTTTTTGGTTGTTGGGTTGTTTGGTTGTTTTTTGTTTTTTGGTGGTTTTTTTGGTTTATTTGTACTTTTTTCAATGCTTCAACTTTGTTTCTTCTTTGCTTTCATCTTGTTTCTTTTCTTCAATCTAAATTCTTCTGGGCCACTAAATGGTAGAGAGTTGTGTGCAAGCTTCATTGTATTCATTCAAGAAACTCCACTGATGGGTACTTAGATATCTATGTGAGGTTTTTCAGGTTTGGATGCTTTTCATTTAAAACCTTGAAAGTACCTTCTCAAGAGACTTTATTTTCATATTCATTCATGTTATGAATCAATTAAATACAATATAAATATTCTGGTGTTGAAAATGACAATGTCAAGAAAGGAAGAAAAAGGAAAGAACTATGTATCATGTATTAGAGCCACCTTATCATGGGATATAATGGAATATGTTTTACAGGGCTAAAACGAGCATATTGGGGCAAGATGTTCACAAAACAGCTGAATTATTGTTGCTTTGTCTATGCAAAAGTGGTGTCTAGTTATTTAACTAGACTGCTACAGCAGTTTTTTAAAATATGATGATGAATAAACTTTTCAATTTTTAGGGGGTTTAAATTTCTGCTAAAAATAAGGGTTGTGTTTTAAAACTTTTTTTTTGCTTTTACCTGGAAGATGCAGAGAAATTACTTGTCAATGTTTTGTGGAGTGAGGAATGTTTTTTCATTCTAGCAAAGATTATTTTAAAACAAGGCAAATGAAAGGGTAGGAGTGACAGAAGTTTCATAGAAAGGTGAGTTCAGGATTAGTAGTAGTAGTAGTTCTTGGAGGAGTGATTCTATAAAAACTTATTACCCCTTGTCAGAAGAGGATTCTTTCTTTTTCTGTAATGCAAAGAGGAGGACTAGTACATTTTCTGATACACTGTGAGCCTTCACAACCATCTGTGTCATGAAGTGCCCATGAAACCCTGATGCTCTAGTTTTCTAATCTGGCAGTAGCTATAATTGCATTAACATAAACGGAGTTGGTTGGTATAAAAACAGGACAGTGCTGTAGAGAATAAGGCTGTCTCACCTAGGCTGCCGTTTGACAGCAGTATTGTGATGCTGTGAAAAATTACTCAAAGTGCAGAATCCCAACAAATCAGGTCCCTGTTGTTTTTGAAGGCAAGGCGTATTTTGTGGTACTGCTCATTACCAGGCAAGAAAAACAAAGAAGTTCAAGACTAAGATTAATGATATCAGCAGATCATTGTCTAAAGATTAATCTTTTTAAAATGATGAGAAAGGGGTAGACACAGTGAGCCTCTAGCTGCCTACAGCTACAGAGAGTAATAATCACCATTACTATGGGAGGGCTGGCTCTGGAATACTAACAGAAGCATATCTAGTTATCATCGGTAAAGTCTAATGGTGGTTCTGTGTTGTTTTTTGGCTACTGATGAGTATTGAAAACCATGCAGCCTCCCCCCCCCCCCACCCTTCCTCAAGCAATAATTGTGTACTTTCTTTTGATGTGTGACTATTTACTATTCGTTTGGGATGAATTCTTCCCTTTGTGGTATTGCCACTGCACTACTTTCTCCTACAAAAACTTCTACATTATAGCCTCGGTCTAAAACTATCAGAGATTAAAAAAAAAGGTTCATTATAGAAATTACATTTGCTCAGTAAACCCAGGAGGCATTGTCTTTTTGTTAGCTCCTCTATAACTAATCCTGAGCGCGTGTATATTTTTGTGCGTGCACACTGTTTTGATATTAACACTGTATGTAGCTACACTGCCCAGGAGATCCATGTAGCTGTTGCATAAACCTGTTCATTTTTCAAATGCTGTATGTCAGCAACTGAGGGTATAGGAATGGTATGTATAAGCTCAAGCACTCTATTCTTTCCTTTTCATCTTAGTACTATTTCTGCATATCTAGTCAATATTAGAAACTTTGTGGTTTGAAAAGGAATTACAAACTTATGTTCCAAATGATTGGAGCTGAAGAACCTGCAAATTTTGGAATTCATTTATGCCAAACGGTTGTTATTTCTCATAAGCTTAAAAAGACAATCAATGATAGCATCAGTCCACCTTCATACCTGTCAATGTCACAACAGTGATGGCTGGAATGTCAGTGGGGGTCAGGTTCTGCCAGCCTCGCTCATGCTGAGCAGTATGTTGCTGCAGGAGCAGCTCCTCTAATGGGAAGCGATATGTTCATATGATTTAGTAATGGTTGCAGGGGGTAGTACTGCTATAATACATAGAATACTGTTACATGACCAAGTGTAGAGATGATTTTGCTAATTTGCTTCCATGAAAGCAAGCTTCTGTTCTAGCATTAAGCCCCAATTTTGACTTAGTTTAAAATCTGAGCTTGGTGCAACCAGATGTTTATGTATTCTGAAGTTTGCGTGTTACCTACATGATCTCCCGGGGGCTGAATAGGGCTCACTGTTTTTCAGACTGCACAAAGTTGTAGAATGATGATCAACTTCAAGAGGATTACGGGAATATGTGAACAAGGAGGGTCAAGTGGAAGCAATTGTATGTACACAAGTACCATACTAATGTAGCATTGTATGTTATTTATCAGGGCTTGCAGTGTTTTCCAAATGCAGGAGTGCTGCTGATAAGGATGGCAAAGCAGGAAAATTTCAGTACTTGGTCCAGAGGTGCAGGGCTGTAAAACCATCGCCTTTCTTCAGGGCTGGATGAAGCCTCTTGTTCCCTTTGAAAGAACCTGAAGGCCAATTGCTCTGATTTTGGACAAGGAAGGCTTAAATCTGAACTGTTACAGCTTGCTGAATGCTTAGCTATACATAACTAACTTAAAGGAGGTGCCTGATAGGAAAAGATTTCATTTCAAAAGTCTGTAAGCTTATTTAGGATGGAAATTGTGCAATAGCTTTCTTTTGTGGCTGAAACTTGATTGAGCACTTCATTGTGGGTGTGTGTGATAGTGGATTCAGTATAGACAGTTGTTTGAACAAGGAGTGAGTACAGTTGACCTGGGCCTTACCCACCTTTATTGCAGATAGCCTTATAACTGAAATACAGGTTTCATTTTGTTGTCATTGTTGTGGAATTAGGCAGATTAGGTATATGACTTGTGTCCTGTGAAGATCTGGAATTTGTTTTAAAAGCCATCATGGCAACAGCGTAATGTTCGATAATTTTCATCCTGTGCTGAGAATTGGACACAGGGGGTTGAATTATCTTAAGCTGACCAACGGTGTCCTTTTGGTAAAACCTTGTCAAAATTTGGGTCTAGTAGTTATTCTTTGGGCTCAAAGTTCTTTAGGTGATCCCACTATCAACTGTGAAAACCAGTGTGTAAGTGTTCATTGCCTGAGACATTGTGTATCACTTTTAAAAAATACTGAGCATTTATATTTGGAAAATATCTCCCTAATTGTATATATTGTTCTGGGTCATTATTTTCTCATTGTTTAAATTACAGCTCATTTATTTAAAAGAATACTTGTCAAAGGAAAGCTTTAAGTACTGATTTAAGAAAGCACTGTTAAATAATTGAAATGACTGTGATAAAATTGCCTTAGTTTAAACAGACCAGTTTTATCAGTCTGTTTAATGAATTGTGCTTTTATAGGGTGAGATAAATCTAATGTGAATTCAAGTGGTTGCACTAGAAATACAGCTCTAGGTGGGATCTCCTGGTGGATTTACTGAGCTGAATTAAAGGAAAAAAGGCAGTTGTGCTCCCGCGTTTCCTTTCAGAAGCATTTCCTGTACAATAAGCAACAATGATACCTTGTAGAGTGTTGTGATAACTATGTATCAATGCCTGGGTATTTACATATGGGTTGCATAAAGCATCTTGGTCATTGCTTGGAATATATTTATGCCTCTGGATGTAGAAATCAACTTGAAGATGCATCCAGTCCTGGAATTGTTAGTTTTCATGCACTAGAATAGCAACGTTGTCAATTTCTTCGTAGGCTGAGGTGCCCTAGCAGGTTGGCCTTGCTACTTAATGATACTTTAACCAGTCTCTACTGCCAACTCTAACTGGAGATTATAATGATTTCTTAAAATTGTACTGGAGTCTGTCTGGTTTATACAAAACAGTTTCTAGCGGAAGCAAGTATCCCAACACTTGTATATGATGTCACTTTGCTCTAATCAAACAGACATATAGATATCAAAAATGATGCTTCTTTTCATACCTTAAGACTTTTTATTATCCTGAAGTGATCCATTCTTAGCTGGATTTCTGTAGCATGGCTGTGTCTACTGACTGATACCAGTTTGCTGGCAAAAGCCCCAGTACACTTGAAGGAAATTTCCTGAGATTTCAGTAGTTCTGTTTTTCTGAAAGGGGAGGGAGATGCTGTATGGCAGAAGTTGTGAAACGGGATATTTCATTATTTAAGCTGGCTGTTGCTCCCCCTTTTCTCCCACCACCAACCAGTCTGTCTCCAAGATCTGTGCTTTCCTGTTCTGTATCTGCTGCTGGCTGAAACCTGTCTTGCAGTTTTTACTACTGACTATCAGCTTGTCCATCTGTAGTAAAACTCACACGGTTTTTGTTTCACTTAGCAGGTGTCTAGGGAAGTAGGCTTAAGTTTTGAGTTCGTTGAAATCAAGCTCCTTTGAAGAACAACTTGATCAGATCTCTAAGACCCTTTCATAGCGGTTTTATTATATGAAAGAATCACAAACCAAGAGAAAGTCTGAAAACCGGGGAGGCATTTGAAGTAGAAGAGGTTAGCATTTTTACTGTTCAGAAAGTACTTAGAGCTTCATTAGACAATAGACTTTTTGTCTTTGTTTTCTAGCCATTTCATCTTTCCAGTGCAAACTTTTAAATAGTGGAAGGATATATTAAATATGAAGGAAAATATTTTTAAAACCTATTTAAAAAATTAATTTAAATGTAGACAGCCGTAGTATTATAGCATTAAAACACCCCAGGGTCTTTTTTATTGGTCCATTAATACTTGCCTCGAGTGGTAGAACACACCTGAGGCAAGATTTAATGAACCAATAAAACGTGCCCCAGAGTGCCCTAATGCTGTGTCGCTAACCATTCCTATTACATAAATGCACTGTTTGCATACTTCCTTCAGACATTTCAGAAAAAATATTCAATTAAGTGAAGACCATATGACAATTTTTATCCAGAGTTTCCATCAGCATATTTTGGAGTGATTAAAATGATTATATGAGATATTTTCAACCAACCAGTACAATATATTGTGTCTAGAGCTTTATGGACTGTCCAGATAGTGAATCTTTTAAGTCTGGTTATGTGATAAGTCAGTGTATTTCCCCTCAGTTACTGAGAAATTTCTAAAGTGTTCCTCATGCTGTTCTACTGCTGTTCTTCTCTTGAAATTACCCCACTTGTTGTTTGTCTAGAATTCACCCCAGAACAGAAATCTGTGAGGAACTAGTTATAACTTCAGTCCCCTTAAAATAGTCAAGGATGTTACTTACATGATGTCCAAAATATTTGACATGGTTTAGTTAAAGAATTATTTTATTCCTTTTTAACGGGGTACATTTTGAGGTCTAAATGAGCTGTAATGGAGCTTAGCTGATTTTCATTAGCTGATAGGCCAGCTCTTTGCTTTCCAGCACTTCCAGGAGGATCAGAAATTGTCATACGATTGTCATTGTATTAAATCAGACAGCTCAGATGGAAGAAAATATGAAGGATGCTTATTGTATTTTGCAATTGCTATTTAAAGCTGTTGACTAGAGTTAGCTTTTGTACTAATGATTTAGAATGTTCAGAACCATG
The DNA here is from genome assembly GCA_024605025.1 of Megaceryle maxima. Classification (NCBI taxonomy): domain Eukaryota; kingdom Metazoa; phylum Chordata; class Aves; order Coraciiformes; family Cerylidae; genus Megaceryle; species Megaceryle maxima. The sequence goes on along the minus strand of JANHGN010015116.1, from coordinate 49,736 downwards.
AGCAAAAATTGATAAACACAAACTAAGTTGATATGTACTTAATAATGGGAAAAGGGAGCAGAAGAGTGATTTTTGAATGTCATTGCGTGCAGAATAATAACCCCTCATCAGAGAATGAGAGTGAGCTGCATGTTAGCTTTGCTTGCCAGTATGGTTGTGAGGCAGGGTGATACTCTCTTAAAGAAAACCAAGACTATAGATGTAAACTGTAAAAATGAATTGACTTCTACATATTTGAGAATACCATGAAATAACTTTTGCATTTATGTTACATTATGATAATCAGAACCAAAGTAAATATGACGTGAGAGTATAAATTTGGCAGAATCCTTACTTGAAAGCTTAGGAGAGGAGAAAGAGAACCCTGTGTTGTTAAATTGATACGTAAGAACCAATGACATTACCACTTGGGCTTTTTTGGAGAGGAAGGCTTGTAGGCCAGGCTTGATCTTCGCAAGAATAATTGACAAGTTGAACATATCCTCATATATGTTACTCATATACTTGTTAGGGCAAAAGTAACTTTACTTCTGAGTCTAAATCCTCAGCTATTTTGAGTTGGCATAGTTCCATGGAAGGCAATAAAATTATACCAGCTTTTACCAGAGGAGGATCTGACCCCTAATCTTTCAAGTAACAGGCTCATTAAATGCTTAGGACCAAATTCTTTCCTGGCATAACTCCATTGAACTTAATGGAATTAAGCCAGCAGAGCATTTGGCCATTATTTAATACAGATAATCTAAGGGGAACCAGGTTTCTGTGTTTGTTTTTCTTTTGATATGTAGTATTAGCAAACTGTATGTGATTTTTTTATAAGACATAATATATGAAGTACTGGATAAGAGTCTGCACAGAGATCTCACAGGTAAAGCACCAGACCTTCTTGATGGGCTACCTGATTTTTAACAAACAATACTGATGTGATCACAGGTTTAAACCTTTTATTGTCTTCTGGAAAGATGCTGCTCAAACTGTCATCTCTCTTCTCTTTTTTTTTTTTTTTTTTTTTTTGGTCATCTCACAGTACAATTCTCTTGCAATTTTAAGCAGGGTTAAGATTATTGTTGAACTTTAAGACTATCTGAAAAATTGTGCTCTGTTGTTCCTATGACCAAATAGCTGATGTACTAAGTCATTACTGGCATAATTTTTTTCCCTTCAAAGATAATGGTGGGCAAGTTGTGTTTAAGAATTTCTACTGCATCACCTAGCATATAATAGGCTCAAATGAATCAATATAGCATTGTTTTTATCAGAGATTGTTCCCTGGAGCCATTTTAATTTTTTAAAAGCTTGAGATATTTGTCTAAGTTTTGCCCTGGTTTCATTTCTTCAGCCTTGTTGATGTTAGATGGGCCTTATTCTTTTGGCTTAGTGTGTAGACGACTTAACCTGAGCTTCTTAATGCTTGACAGGAAGTGTGGCTGAGATTCTGCTGTGACCACTCAAAGTATTCTGGTTTACTCTTGTTTTGTGGTGGTGGTGTTGGTTGGTTTGGTTGGTTTTTGTTTTGTTAATGTTTGTTTGCTTCCTTCCAGTTACCTCAGACAAAACTTGACTCTCTTTGCCTTCTGTATTGCTGTAATATCTTTTTTTCTGTATTGCTCCAAGATGTCACATGTTGCTCTGACCAGCAGATGGGTCTAGACTTTTGGAAGAAAAAAAGCTTTCTTTGCTGTATTTGAGCAAAAGTATGGAAAGGAGAAGGCATGTGCCTCCATGTCCTACTGTATAATTGACTTTACTACAGAAACAAACGTTTACCATTAATATTTACCATTGAAGGGCCTTAATAGGGTACTTTACAGCTGAGTTTAGGCATAGCAGGAGTCACCTCAGTGAAGATGAACTTCCCATGTAAAGGTTATGAATCAGGCTCAGTGGTTATTTTGTGACCCATATGCAGTTTTATAGAAATGTGAGTAACCCAAACACTAAAATCCAAAACAGAATCACCAGCCACTCCTACAGAATTCTTATTATAGTTGGGCCAAGAGAAATCACTGCAAACTATTTGCACTTGTGGGTGATGTAACACAGCTCAGGGGCAATGAGTACCTGGCAAGCAGAACTGGCTTTGAATGGACTTAGATGAAGGACCACCGAGAAAACACAGAATGAAAAGCAGTGGAAAGGAAATTCATTGCCAATTAGTACCCACAACATTCAGATGAACAAGAAGAGCTCCTTGAGCAAGTGAAGTGGGGGTTGAAGAGTCTGGCAACCAGGTGGAAGGATGAAATGACTCATTTGAAGTTACTCATGAAAACATGATTAAATGTCAGGGAGTCTATAAAACTTCTGGCTTGCATAAGCGGGGCCAATGTTTTCACATTTCTTTTGTGTTAAGGACTTGACCTAGGGTGTGTAAAAGAAGCAGGTATCTTTCCATGTAATGGGAAGGGCACTATTAGTCTTACAACTAATACTTGTGTAACAGAAGCCCCTGTCTTCTCTCTCTTCTCCCCTGTCCCAGTTTGGATTTCTCTAAATCCAAATGTAGCTGAATAATTCATAAGTAATTGGGATAGAAGGAGATGAAGCTGTATAACACCACCCTGCAGAGTTGTTTGCTTGTAGAACTATAGACAGTTTCCCCACATCTCTGAAGTGCTACAGTGGAAGCTACAGACCATAATAGTACCACGAGTTCTTGTTGGGGCTGGTGAGTGGCTTAATGGAACAGTCTGAATCTGTTTACTTGATTTTTATTCAAAGAGGGCATCTGCACGTGAGCATGTTTTCAGCTGTACCAGCAGCTGAGTTGCAATCTTGCAGTAACTGTCTATGCACGTGCTGGGTTGTGTGTTTACAATGAATCTCATTTTTCTCTGGGGAAAAAAGCAAATGTGGAATTATGTAGCAAGTTTAAATTAATGGTTGTGCTTTAACACCAATTTATTTTTTTTCCTCTCTGTGCCTGAGTAGACGTTGACTTTTTCTATGCCTAAACATAACTTATGGGGGAAAAAATATTTGTGTGAGAATGCTCAAGTAATTACCCAGTTTACTCATGCAAATAAGTATTTTTTTTTATTATTCAACTTGGAACATCTTTTTGGCAGCATTGCCTTTAATTACAGAAACATTTAAAGGAAGACAAGGATGTAGTGCATACTAAAAATGTTCTGTGCAAATAGTGAGAGGATTTAGGTGAGCAGCAGCTCTGTAATTACCTTGCAGCCAGAAAGACCCTCACATTGTTTGAAGGCTGTTAAAAATAAGGAAAGAAATAATTTTCTTCTCATGGGAAAGGAATTAATTAGCAGTGTGCTGCGAGCCTTGGGATTGGTTCTCATCCAAAGTAGATAAATAAACCAAACATTGCTTCAGACTACTCGACACGAGCAAAAGATAGGCTGGGAGAGCTTCTTTGTGGGGTTGAACAGCAAATCTGGCCTATGAGGAGCAGGGCTAATTTTAAACCACCTTTGCACCTTTCCAGCATGGCTTATTCCAGAGATTCCTGAAGCTGTTTCCAAATAGAGGTAGCCCTGAAGGCCTATGTAACTCCAGACCCTTGGCTGACCTGCTACTTGAGGTAGTTTTGCAAGGCTTGCGATGCTGTGTGGCTCTTTCCTTTGTTTTGCTTTTTTTTTTTTTTTAATCTGTGTTCTGTCAGTTTGGGCTTTCACTGAGGTCTGCAGGAGGCAGCTTGAAAAAGTGAGTTTGTGAGACATCTGCACTGAAGGAGACAGCTCTCTGCCACATCAGTAGATCTAGAATTTGAGTATGGCCCAGTGTTTTCAGCTGGCTGCAGAGACTGAGATCCTAGGATCATAGATCTATCCCTCAATACCAGTTTAAGTACCTCTCTTTGTAAATAATTTGAGATTAATAGAAGAAAACAGCAAAACCTTTCCCTGCTCTAGCTTTGAGTGACTTCAGAAGGAAATAAAACTTAGCATCTTTTTCTTTTCCTGCAACTATCTGTTGTTGAGTATTAACTTTTTAAGCATTTGCCTAATTTCAGCTACATTATTCGATGACGAAGCTAGAGGCATCAAAATAATTTTGTGCACATTTCTACCCAAGTATCTGGATAGAGGAAAAAATCCCTTTATTAATGCCCCTGCTGAAAAGAGTTTATGGTGGGAGCATGTTTATTACCAAATGTGGGGGAATCTTTGCAGAATGGAGACATTACTAATGCCCTAACTATTAGAAAAAAAAAAAAAACTTTAGGTGGAAGTCACATCTTATTAGGTACTAGAAATCCTGGTCATAAAGCACAGACCCCTGTGAGGCCAGCCTGTCTCAATTCCTCTGCTCACAGAACTCTGATTTTTTTTTTTTTTTTTTTTTTTTTCTTTCTTTATCTATATACTGGAGCCTTACCTTTAGGTCTGTTTGCCTCTGTTAATGTGCATGAAGTTGTTTATCTGGTGTTGGATTTATCAGGAGAGCAGGCCACTGATAAAATTTCATATGTAAACAGTGACAGGTGTCCTAAAATTTACAGTGTTTTCATTTCTTATCATTCACTGCTATTTGATTCTGCATCTGTAATAGCAACTAATAGAGGAAGTTATCGTGCCATTATTTTAGATCCTGTGAAAACACAACACAGAGGTGTCAGACATTCTGTCTTTAAGCCTGCAGCTGATCTCGCAGGTTTATTTTTTGGGAAGTAACTTATGTATTATAATTTACTATCAAGGCAGTCCCTTTCAGCATTAAGATTACTAAGGTAGACATTTGAATGAAGCTTTGTACTTATCTTAGCTCTTGAGCAAGCAAGTTAAGAATCTGAAAAATTCTCAGTTCTACAGAAGGAAAAGCTGGTGACAAAATTTTTCACTTATAAGACTTGTGAAAGCATTACAGACTTAGTTTTAAAGAAAGCATGTAATTTACAAAACTTTGATTATTTGCTGTTCTCAGTAGTGATTGTGTTTTTAGAAACTTTTGTACAGAACTGTCCTTTCATTGCTGCCTAAACTGTCTAAATTTGGCTCCCTTTGTGTTTTGTTTAATGCAAAAGAAACCTTCTGTATAAGTAACAGCAAACAGGAACCCATGGCTTTCAGCGTCGCTTTGTAGAAGAGGAATGTCTGGAATTCTTGGAAAGACCAAATACTGCTGATGTACATGAAATCTCAGTGCTAAGATGCTGAACTACTGATACCATGCTCCTTGTCAATATTGAGTCTTTATAATGTGTATTTCTGGAGGACTTTTACTAATAAGACCAGAAGATCTGTTTAGTAATCCTTAAATATGCTTGAAAGTATTTTTCAAAACAAGCATGTGATTAACTTTACTTATATATATTTTTCTGCTATTTTATTTAAATGTCCAGATATAAGCAATTTAAATATCTGGTGTCTGTATCTAGTCAAGATTTAAACTTCCATTATAGTTAAGAGAACACCAAGAAAAAGGGAAAATAATATTTTGAGGATAATTTAGCTTTTTTGTTGAGAAACAAAATTGTACTTACAATCTTCTTTTCTCTGTCTAAATGGAAAAACAAGAACCTGTTAAATATTTTTAAGTTGTTTTCTCCAATTGATGTTAGTAACATCTTGCATTTTTAAGGCTTTTGTTTTTCCAGGACTTAAATTTTTAACACAATATTGCTCACAGCATTTTCTTTGCTTTGGAGATGACATTAAAAAATGGTTTTTCCTTGGCTCTGATTCCCTAAGAAGCACACAGTATCTAATTTCACTGTAAACTAATTTTTTAACCTTAAGTTAAAAAGTGATTGTACACTGGCTGGGGGCCTTCAGCAATAACACACAGTTCCTTTTGCCACAAAGATGAAACTGAGGAATGTAGCAGGAATTGTGATGTGATTGGGTGGACAATGTAGGCTTAGGTCACTATCTTGAACATATTTCCACGCGTTTAAACTACCATGTTATGTGCAGTCCAGTTAAAGGCAGGATGCTTCCTTGTTGACAAAAATGGGAAGGAGCATCCAGCTGTGAGGGTGATATCAGGCAAGGCCAGCACAGCAACACCCTCCATGTCCCATGATGCAGACCCACAGCACTTGATCAAAGGAGGACCACTGATGGTGACTGGGGTCATTTAACAGGGCAGGGATTGTCAGGCATGCTCTAGTTGTGAGCTAGGGCTGAAGCCAAGCAGGGAAATCAAGGCAGCAGGCTGGGACAGCAAGGCACAGGCAAACCTGCCACACAGCTCAGGTGAGGAGCCCTGAGCTTGAATGCAGCTCCCGAACCTCAGGATGGGAAACTCCAGCACGGCTTTTTGCAGCTCTGCCAAGGTTGCCAGACTACAACATATCAAAGCCTGAAGCCCTTGGGTGGTGGGCTCCTGAAACCTGACAGGCCAGGGTCCAAAGGGGATTTGTTACTCGGTGCCCTTCTTTGCTTCAAGGAGGAGACCATTCAGGCCCTTGTTAAGATCACTTCTTCTGAAGTGTTGCGTCTGCTAATTTGCAGCCAGCACTTAGCTTGACATGATGTGAAGTTTAATTCTAAAATTAACCTGACGTGTAAATGATTTGCTGTTCTTGCATTGTTGCTGAAGTTTGCAGTACCCAAAACCCAGCTTGTGACATTGGTTTATTTTCAAGGCCACCCAACTGAGATGCAGTGAAAGTTAAGTTTGTATCAAATCATCAGGAAGTCTTGCCAGAGCTTGAGGAGTGAGTGCTGTGCTGTTTGCTTGTCTCTGTCACAGTCCCGGAGAGCTGAGATATTTGTATAGACCTGAATAGATTGCCAGAATCAATCCGCTTTCTGGAGATGAACGTGGACATGTCCTCTTTTCCACTGTAATGTGAATACTCAAATCTTTCCACATAAGAAACTCATATATTTGAGTTTCACAGCACTCCCTAATAAGGTTTTATAGCCATTAGTGTCAGTGCCATATATCACTGAGGCATTGAAAAAGCGGAGTTTCTTTCCCAAACCACCTTTCTAAGCATCCAAGATGAAGTGATTTTATAGCTTACACTTCCACAGATCTTTCAAATCCCACAGCACAACTTGTTTTACCTGAGCCTCAAAGATTTTTGTAAATGATTTCCCAGAAGCTCTTGAGGGGGTCTTTCTCTCTTTATTTAAATTTAAGCTTAAAATATGATTAGATTCCATTCAACACAGAATTGTTCTAGAATACATTGCAAGCAATGTGTGTACAAAAGGTAATCTACACTATCTAATAAATAAAATTGTGTAACAGTTTGAAATTTCAAATGTGACCATTTGCTTTAATATTGCAAAGTGTTTGTTAAACCTTTAAGCTTGTGACATTTTTCCACACTGACAGCTAAATAATGAATTAATGGCTTTAAAGTCCATGGCAGCCTGAGGGTTTCAACTACATGTTTAGTCAAAATAATTGGTGCTTTAATCATTCTTTATGAACCAAAATTGTTCCTTAGTTATACAGGAGTGGTGTTAAAGCAAATATCTATTCTGGGAAAGTTCTTTTGTATTTCTAAAATTATCTGCTAAGTTGGAAAAGGGTGTCTGGATGTATTTTCTTCTTTAAAGAGGTCATGTTTCACTCTCATAATGACCACCTGCATGACTACTGACTGCTGTCCCTTCGTTTATTGTACTTTTAGTACATGTGTACATAGACCGCCAAGTTTTGAGAGCAAATTGGAGGGGGGGGTGTGGGGATCTCAGCCCCTGCACTGCCAGATATGGTGTGTAGGACCCATGCATAACAAACTAAATTAAGAGCCAGCTTTGCTGTGAACAGATCTCCTAACCAAACTATGACATGCTTAAGAGCTGCATCTATAACATCTTTTGTTAATAGTAGGAATAAAAATCTTAGGTTAAGCATGGGAGGAAATTGTGGTCTTAATTTTATGGTTGGTGTCATGTGAGTGGACAACTGTGTCTGCTGAGGTGCTTGTACTGACCTCAGAAATGCATCTGTGCCATATGACCAGGAGATCCTAACCCAGTTAAGATCTATCAGAACCATCAGTGGTCTTAGCAACCTTCTGTGCCTGGTACAATTGCAGTGTAGATGGGACCTACTTTATAGTATGAAGGTGATTTAACTTCTGGCGCAGGGAAGTTTGTAAAACCACAGATTACTCTAAGGTGTAAAGGGATATGAGAAAATGTGTTAGTCTGGGATTGCCATTCCTTTCCCTGTACAGCCACTAGTGACCTGTGCTGGACTAGCTGTGAGCTCAGATGAACTGGTGCTGTGACCTAGTTCCTGTGTTACGTTCATTGCTAACTTGTAGGAAACGCAGCTCGTCATACAGCGAAAATGATTTGGTTGGAGCTTTGGTGGTGTTTTTTTGTTAGTTTAGTAACAACAGTGTGGGCAGATTACAAATGGGAAGGAATTACTTCTCTTAAGGATATGATGCTTCAGTATCTAGTCAGAAAAAACGTGAGACCAGGTGGCAGGAATTCTCAAAGAACATGCTGTGGTTTTGAAGACATCATGTCTTTTGGAAAAAGCTTTCTGAATACCAGAGAAGATACTTCTGGCAGCACTTACTTTGCTTTTGTCTACAACCAGGGAATCCCCACAACAGCTGGTCTTCTGTTGTTACAGCTCTACATGAGTTTGAAAGAGCCTTTCCCCAAGAACTATGTCAGGCTTTCTCTCTCAACTCTCTTAGGGGTTTTGTAATAGTCTAAACACAAACCATGTTGATACAGGAATGTGGGGCTGTCTGCTCCTCTCTTCCTCCCAGTGCTTGTTAGGATTGGCTTGATAATACTGTAGTTGGAGTACAATTCTGAGACAAGTCTCCAAACTGGAAAAAAACAAAAGCAATAATACGAATGACTGCAAAATGCAGTCATTTTTCCATGGCTCTTAATGCAGAAGGAAAAAGGCTAATCTGGAGCAAATTGCTTCCTATTTGGGTAGTGTGACTCTGTCTGATAGAAATGGAATGGTTTGCAGGATTTTACTTCCTGATTTCTAGCTCAGGGTACAGTGTCTGCTGGTCCATCCGATTGTTTCCTTTCTGCATGTAAGAGAGGAGACATGGCCATGATGTTGAGGGTGAGTCAGTCAGTGTGGGTTCTCAGGGGTGAAGTGTCTTGGAAGGGGAGAAATACCCTAGCAAGATTCAGCTAGCTCTTGGAAATGTTAGATATTTTTGACTGACTGCCAAAATGTTTCTGTACTTATCTGAAGCTTTTCTTTAGCTTAATAGTGTGTGGTAATTAAAGTGTAGAATTTCATCTGTACTTATTTTTTACCCTCATATATCATTGCCTAGGCAAACCTTATATTCCCCCCTGATTTATTCCCATCCCCCTGGTGTTGTTTTTGTTTTCTGCTTCATTTTGGAGGTGTGTTTTTTTGTTGGTTTTGTGTTTTTTGTTTGTTTGTGTTTTGCTTTGTTTTCAGTTTGTTTTGGTTTTGCTTTTTTTTCCCCCTTCTTCCATTGAGTGATAGACAGGGAAGGTAGAAAGGGATTCACATCTGCTAGAAAGTGCTTTTATTGTAGGAGGTTAGGACAAATCATTGCTAATGATGAGATGTTGAGTCTCCCTCTCTGGAGAGATTCCAAACCCGCCTGGACGTGGGATCCTGGGCCTTCTGCTCTGGGTGACCCTGCTGGAGCAGGGGGGTGGCACCAGATCATCTCCACAAGGCCCTTCCAACCCCCACCCCCCCAATCTGGGATTACTGATCTCCCTGAGATTATATTCTTTGTGGTGTTATAACTGTGCCACACTGAAGGCTTGTCACAGCTTCAAAATGGTACAGTAAATATTTGCCTAAATATGTGCTACATATTAGCATAAATAAATAGCTAATTCCACTGGCATAATTAAAGCAGTGAGTAATTCTTTCTGCTGTGGCTGTAGCTATTTCAAAGTCCAGGTGGTGTTCTAGTGCAGTTACACCAAATCATTGCCCATTCCTTACTGCAGTGAGCTAATGTCTTCAGCTTCATTATTGGGAGTCTACTTAAACATGAAACTCAGAGTGAAATTTAACTGAAAAGGTGACGTGTGGATTAAAATGGGAGAAAATACTTGTACAGAAATCTCTTAAGCTTCCCCACTGTGTTTTCTCTAACAAAGTGTATTGCACTTTTTGAGGACCTTACTGTGGGTGTTTTAATAGAATCTGACTCCTTTGTCATAATCTCTTCATCTAACAATTCCTATGTAGCATTTTTTTTCCCTTATCATTCACTATGTGTTAATTTACATTTTGATTTCTGTGTCCTTGACCCAAAACTGTCAGGCCAGAACGACACTATCGTCTACAGCAGATTGTGAACTATTAATTCTCTCCTCCTTTATGTATGTGGTGTGCCATGTGCAGATGGGGCTCCTCCCTGGAAGCTTGTGCTTTCCAGTCTTTGAGGGTCCTCGAGTCTGTCGCAGATGTTCTGTTCTGAAACAGGATCCCAGGTGAACAGAGCAGGTTTGTCTGCAGAGCAACATCAGGGTCAGGAACATAAGGCATCTCCGTGCTGCATCTTGACAATATGTCTGGCCCAGTATCTCCCTTTTACCAGTAACTGTTACCCTGCATTCCAGAGGAAAATGCAAGAAACTTCAAATGTCTGTTTGGAAGTGATCTGTCCGTTGTCTTTTTAGTCACCATAATTTGTCAGGCTGTATGTGGAATCACATTATCTTTTCGAGGTAGCTTGGGATGTATTCGTCTTTGTGAGATAATTCTTACTAATCTGTTTTGCTGTCTGTCCAAACCTTTGTTTCATTGTTTTTGGGAAACAATTCTACCCATGATAAACAAACACGTGCCTAAATAAAGTTCGATAAAGAGATTTGGAATGTTAGACGAAGGAAGAGCAGGCAGCCCTTGAGGTGATCTGATTTGCTTGCACCTCAATATTGTCTTACAGGTTTGCTTTTGAATAAAATAAAGAAATGGAATTTCTTGATTAAGTAGAAGACAAATTTTATATACATGCTTACAGATGGAGCATCTTGCTTGTACAAATGTCTGGATATGTAAGTGTTCATGTCGATCTTTTGTGCCCATGTCTATGTATGAGGTAATTTACAGTCTGAAAGACTGAAACTCACATATGTGGATGGGGGAAAAGGGGTTGAATTTGAAATTTCAGTGGAAATCAAGTTCTCATTTGACTGCATTATTAATATCATGTGCCAGATAGATTAACTGGTCATAACGTTGTACAAGAACATGGGTCCTTCTTTCTTTTTCCAGTTAAAGGGTAGGATAATTAAATGGACAGCAAGGATAACTGAAGTGGTGCCATTAGGAGATGGTTGCTGCATTCCAGATAGCCCCTTTTTCTACTAATCTGCTCAAAGAGAAACTATCCATCTCAAAATCCAGTACTGAGAGTACTGTTTCTTATGAGATGGAAAACCACCTGGCTTCATCATTATCAGGTAGCTGTTTTCTTTCCTTGGATCTCAGCTGTCTTGTTGCTCAAGTCATAAAAGGCAATTGTTGTGTTCATACCTGCGTGTATCAATGGTTGGTGTCTGCTGTACAACACATCCTCTAGTTATTGAGAGGAAACTGGTCTCAGGGTTCAGATTCATAACATGGTTAAGAGTCTGCATGTCTTTTCAGCATCCAGCATCATAATTTCATGTATTTCTAGAACCTTTTGTAATCTCCCTGATGATGACGCTGGATGAGAAGGTGATAGTGACTTGGAATACTCCTAATTAACCATTTTTGCTGAAGTATTTTTGTCATGAAACCTACGAATACTCAGTTTCCAACCGACTGGAAGTTTGTCTTGCCTGTAACTATTCACAACAGCAAATGTTTTGACTGAGACTGCAGATAATGGATTTCTACTACACTTCTAATATGGTGGCCATGACAGAGATATCACAAGAGCATCAACAGCTTCTGAAAACAAAATTGACCCTATCTGTCATGAGACTGCAGCCTTCCTGCGATTTGAGAAAATCACATTCCCCTTAACCCATCAGATATTCAGTGATATTGATGATCGCTTGAATAACAAAGCATAGCAAGTACAGACTTTTTATAGCTATAGAAAAGAAACCAAGCCCTTGTTTCTGTTATAATATATGTATTCTTTCCTCTGTCCTGTTTATGCAAAAATGGAACTGCTCGTGTGGTTGATCAGTATAGCAGAGGAGAGCTGCATGTCCCATTAATTTATTGTTGGAAACTCAGTTCTTATAGTAAAAATAAAAGGAGCTGCAAAACTTCATGTTAGCTTTTCAGCAGCTACCTTGAAGTTTAAATATGTATATAGAAGTAGTTTCGTACAGTAGTTTCTGAAATCAGTTCTATTATTTCTTAACTTCCATGCTTCAATGATAAAATTCAGCTTTACTAGAAGAAAGTCTTATAATCATTTTCACATTTGCTATGCATTACTCTCCTCTCCCCCTTTTTCCTTTTTTTAAATAAATAGTACTTTGCAACAAATTGATTTTGCTAGATAGTGCATTGATCATGCACCTTGCCTGGGGACAGAATATAGCTTCAAAAACAATAATAACTAAGACAATCATCTAATTTTACTGAAATAAAACTGAAAATGTACACCCAATGAAATAATCCCTGAGACTACTTTAGGTGCATTTGTGCTTGTACTTTATCCTCAGTGACACAGTAATCTACTAAAGTTCCTCTCTCGATTTTTCTCTTTGCAATCTGGAAGAACAGATTCACCAGTGATTGTGCTCATTTATAAAAGCATCCAAAACAAAATTGAACCCCAAGGCTGATAAACTATAAAGATGCTGATCAGATCTGAGCAGAATGGACGGGATGCTTTGGGGCTTGCTCAGCTAAAGACGGCTCTACAAGACTGATGGCTTTATATACACAATTACAAACACCATCGCTTTGTAGAATGAATGGGAAATCATAAAATATGTTGCTTGCCCTTTATTAAGTAAAGAATGGTATTTTGTAAAATACTTGTGAAGATTTACTAAATTTCTGTAATTTAATTCCTGCCACTGTATTTTCTATTCTTTGTAGAAAACTTAATCAAACAATCATTTGGAAAGAACAATCCAATAGAGTAAACCTTCTAGTCCTGAAGAGCAAGTGGCTAATTGATTTTGCTTATCAATATCTATCAAGTGGGCGCACAGTGTCTGCTTCATATAAAATTCATTCACACTAGCCATGTCATAATCAATAATGGTTTAAAAATCATTCATGCTCACTAAAATTCTTCTCTAAAGGAGAGGCTGAATTTAAGAGTCCTCTACAAATTAAGTACTTATTGGAAATCATAAGAAGACAAATGCAACAGGACAAAGATTAAAAACTCCTGTGGTTCTTTGAGGTAATATTTCCTGATATCATACACAAGCTTTGGCTTTGTGATGGCATGAAATAAAGCTATGATGTGGTAACTCATCTGGCCTCTGTAGTGAGCTTTGAAAGAAAATCATATAAGACAGAACATCTTAAACATTTTACCAATAGGGTGGGGTTTTTTAAGCTCTTGGACTTCCATATTCCTTTTTCTTTTGTTTTGCAAGTATAGGTAGTCAGTGAATGGATGAATTTCTTGAAAATCATTGATGTTTAGGGAAGGACCACATGCTACTGTGAAGTCAGGCTGTTTGACTCTTGAAATATACACTTGGGGGGGGGGGGGGGGGGGGCAACAAAAGAAAAAAGAGGGAAGAGGGTGGTAGAATTTTTTGGTTGTGTGTTAAAAGAGGAAAAACCCCTCCCTCCAGCAAAAG
>JANHGN010015116.1:0-36095 GCA_024605025.1 Megaceryle maxima | reverse complement strand
AGGTAGACGGTCGATAGGGTGGGGTAGCGGGGGGGGGGAGGTGGCGAGCAGGCGTAACAGACGAAAAAAAGGAGGAAGAAGCTGTTAGAATTTATCTATGTTGACTTTAAAAAGGAAGAACCTCTCCCTAGCCGAACAGAAAGCCTAGCCCTAGTCAAGTGAGAAGCTTTTGTTGGAGAGAGGGCCTACCTCTTAGGTCGAGTCAAAATGTGTTTTCACATTAGGATGAATATTGTGTTATCCTCGAAATTTAGTGCTTTTGGTTACTTGTGATTTGAAAATTAAAATCTATAGTGTATCAGAAGTCAAGTTTCAAAAATTCTGTGAACTTGCAAAAGGTCATTTAAAGGAAGTAGCACCAAATGGATTTTTTTAATTTTTTTTTCTTTAACTGGTGTTTTGGGATTCTGTTGCATCCTTACTATCCCTAGGCTGTCTGTGCCTGTCTCCTAGTCATTGTATGCCTGTGCTACAGGCGCAGGTGTGATTATGCCAGTGGAGCCAAAAGGCTGACAAGTAGGTTAAATTACATACAGCTGCCCCAGCTGCTTGGACAGAGTTGCTCCATAATTTTGTGATTGCAGATGCAATTGAAAAGGAGCCATCCTCTTACTCCAGCAGAGCTGGTGTAAGGCTAGGACAAGGATTCCTATGTCCCCTTGTCCTGGTTTGGCTGGGACAGAATCACAGGCCAGCCCTCAGGTGATTCAGAGCAACCAGGCTCGTCTGAATTATCTTCTGAGGGAGTTTTTCTTTTCTCATCAACTATGCGGGGAAATTAGCCTCATAATTTATGGACTGGAACTGGATTGTATGAATGCCCCCCCTCTTTCTCCTTGGTATCTTGGATACATTTTTAAGTTGTGCTTTGCATCTCCTGGTTGTGACAGTAGTGAGCCTGTTGCTGCAAGTGAAATCCAACAACCAGGTCTGTCCAGACTGATTGATTTGTTTGTTTCTTTGTTTGTTTGTTTTTCAGGGAGAACTTTCACCTGGCAAGAAAAATTTTAGACAAAGCTTAGATGTTGTATATTAAATGCCTACCTCTTTCTTTTCTTCCATGAAAAAATAATTTAAATGCACTGTTAATGACTTCCAGTAGGGTAAGACATTTGAGAATTTTGAGGCATAAGCTAAAAATAGTAGGTGCACTAGGTACATCAGGAAAATACAGAGTGGAAATACATTTTTTTCAATGCCAGACTCAGTTCTGTCCTTCAGATTGACTCACATCTTTCATGCATAATGACAGCACACTAAGTAAAAGGAGTAACAGACTGGCCAGCAGTGTACTTGATGCAATGAAACTCATTATTTGACTGTTTTGTTGTTGGGTTTTTCCTCTGCTTTTTCCTCTCTGTGATACCCTGTGTAAGGATAATACTCTTACTTGATATGCAAAGCTAAATCTCTCATTAGACAGTGGTAATTTTTTTTTTTTTACTGCCTGCTATGAATTTCTCATGATCTAAAATTGAGATACCTTTCTTTTTAAAAACATGAGCTATAAGAAGGAGCTGGTAATTGCTGATTTTGCTCAAATATTTTTTTCTGAACCTATAGGAACAATCCATTCCCTTCCCCTCCATTTATTTTTTTATTTAATGAACAGAACTGGTTTTAAATGGTATAGGCTAAAAAGTATCTTCATAATGTGTAATTTTTTTTTTACTGTTCTAGCTTTAATTCATAATTACAAGCTTATTCCAATCTCTGCATTATGGAACCACATTTTAGACCAACAGCTGTTATCTACTTTCCCTGGTAGCCTTGGGGTATGCATATTTTAATATTCATTTACTATGTGCCGATAAACTAAATACTTCCTACTGGAAGTCTATGAAATTAATCACAGTATCTTAGTTGCTGTTCTGTCTTCCATGTAGCTCATATTTTTTAAACTTATGACGTTATACAAATGCCTCTCCTTCTCTCTGACAGAGGGGAAGAGGAAAGGTTATTGCAAAGCATGCAAACAGAACAAGTTGATAAAATCTGTGATAATTAGAAAATACAGGAATACAGCAAATACAGCATAGTCATTCAAATGACACAACCTTCTCTCCCATTCCTGTATCTCTCGTAGAACTAGTATAAACCTTGCCACGTTGCCTCCAGCAATATTTTAATAGCTGGCTTTGTATTTGAAGGTTGTGGTTTTAACTGTTATTTAAACAGTATTAGGTCCTCATATGCATATAACGTAGCCTAAGGATAGATATTTTCCAATCTTCCAGGCACAATCACAACTCCAAGTATCTTTGTGTTAAAAGTATAAAGCATGTGGCAACTCTGGAGATGAAATTCAGTGAATAGGGAGAAAATAAAAGTCATGCGACCCATTAACATTTAAGGCTGTTTGTTGTGCAGCAATGGATAAAGAACTGGTGAAAAGCTGTAGAAGGGCATGAAAACAGGTACTTCAAGGATGAGCCTGGTGATGGAAACTAATAATGTCAGCACTGGAGATGTTTAGACAGATTTCTTAATGTGTTTATATTTCTGGAGTGATATCCTCTTGCCACAAATTCCAATGCAAGGGTAGCACTTAGAGAAGATAAAAAACAATAGGTACCTGCTTCTGCAAATCAGAAGGTGAATGCCAGCACTGCCACCTTCTCTTGCTTCACTGAGAAACGGTGGTAGGATCTTGTCTTCTGCAGGGTGCCTGTGCTGGGAGAGCCAGATGGACGGAGGTGCCTATGCTTTGAAAAGAATTCAGATACACCTGGGTTCTCAGTATATCTTAAGTACCACCCAGCTCTTTACTGAGGGTGGAGGTTTTCTTCAGTTCCACCCTTAAGTATGTTAATGTGAATTTATTGTCATTCTTTTAGCCCTTGAACCCTTCTGAGATGTAGGGCTGGATGCATTTAGATTCCTGTGATCAGGGAAATCAAACCTAATGAAAAATAGTGCTTTAATATGTTGATATAAAAATATCTTGAGGAGCACATCATTATATTTGTAATCAGATTAAAATATAAAATTCTATCTAATCTGAAATTTGGATCTCTGTAATGGACCTCGTAAAATACATAACCACCTACAAACTGCAGTTCACCTTCACAAGCTGACTGATATCCTTCAGACCTCCTATGAAATTCCCAGCACACCTTAGAAGGCTAAAAAATAGTAAAAATAATCGAGTATTAATTGCTTCTTTTTTGGTGGTGAAAGAAGATTGTCATGAGTCACAAAAACATAACATTATGTCCTACACATAAAAAGCTTGCACTTGAAATACACTGACTTGAAATCCCTGCTTTGCTTTCCTGATTGAGAATAGCTGTGGTACAGGAAGATGTTTCTATAGCAAGCTGCAACCTCTTGAGAAAATCCTTATTGCTAAAAAAATGTCTGAGTGCAAAGAGCTTTGTTTTCTATAATTTGGTGTCTTTTTCTGTAATTCTGTGAAATTTAGGGACTACTGAAGTGAATATTTAAGACAAAGCAGGTAAATAATGAAGACTTAATTTGCATCAGGCTCTGATGTCATTGTCAGCTGCATAACATTGTGTAGTTCTCAGACTGTACTTGCATTTATTTTAAGAAATTATGATATTGTTGCCCAGTTGTTTTCAAAGTTCTTTGATTTTCACATCTCTAAACATTTCCAAATGAATGTCCAAACTCTCATTTAATGAGTTTATGATTATTGATGCTAAGCTCTTTTCTTAGTCACCTTAGACTTGCCTGTGGACCATGGGTGAAAACTGTTGAATCAAACTGTTTTGCTAATATAAATAAAAATCAGTGGACTTGTTAGGAGAAGCCATACATAAACACAGTTAACTGGTTTTTGCTTTTGCATGTGTTCCTTTTAAAAGAGTTGGTACATAGACTGTTTGGCCAAAGAAAGCAAGCATAAAATACAGAGCGTTGAATAACTATATAAGCTTAGCAAAGAAAATGTGAAAGAGCCCTGTGAGCCAAACCAGAACACTGGAAGTACCAATAGGTGCCAGAAAAATTCTCATCAGCTGTATTAACTGTAGAGAGTTGTAAAATTTTGTTAGGTTTCGTATTTACTTCCAGACTGTAGGTTCTAGTGTGCTGCATCTTCATTGCAAAATAAATTATATAAATGATAATTTAATATTATAAATCATAAATGTTTCTATGTATCCTATGCCCAATAACATCTCAGCTTGCTGCCTTATAGTCTTATTCTCAGTGGTTCACGAATGCTGTTTCAACTCTATCAATTTTCCAGTCTTCTGTTGTTTTTGGAGTATATTGCCCTTCTCCACCCTACCAAAGCTCTTTTCTCCAATTATATTAACCGTCATTTCCAGTTAAGCCAAAAAGTTGTTGTGTTATGGTTTGTTGTTTTTTTTTCTCCTCCCCCTTTGGCACTCTTGCTTTGTGGGCTGTCTTTCAGCACCTTCACTTCAACTCCATGGCAGAGAGGCCAGATGATTCTGGAAGTCTATGTTAATTTATCTTAAGGTTGATGGTTACCTGGACTCTTTAATATATTTAGACAGTTGTTGGTGTTGTCAAACCCTAACCTTATTGATTGCTTGTCAAATTCCATTTGTCATTTGGTTTTTTGTGATTTGTCTCAGGAGCTTGGTCATCAAAATTACAGTCTTTTGTGTTTCTTGGGTAGAGGATGGTTGGTTATACAAAGGATCACTTTTCTTATCTTTGCAAACTTTGAGAAATACAGTTGTTCGTCTCCTCCAGTGTATATGTGATATTAATATTAATAACATCTCTCTTTGGCTGTGAGATCATATCTGGTGGGAATGCCTTCATGAATATTTCTTAGGGCAAGCCTTTTCTGTTCTTAAACTTTCTGAAAACACTTGTGTGAATGAAAGCTTTGTCAGCTGAATTAGGCTGAAAAAATGACAATATTAAAACCAAAAACAATGAAACAAACCAGAAAGCTTTATTTATGAGTTTGCTATTTTGAGTTTTGTCATAGGATAATTTTAGTCTCCATAATCTCCATCTTTCAGACTTTCTAGATGCTACCTTTTTCTGATTGTTTTTCCCCAACCTTTCCTTGTTTTATGATGAAAGACAAGGAAGATACAGAAACCAAAGAAGGGAGGGATAAACTTCCCTCAATGAAATCTATTGCTGATTATAACTTGAGGTCATATTTCAAGGTAATACAGGGCAGGGGACAAGAGGAATTGTGTTTTCCAGTTTCACAGAGGTGGCTCATCCTTGCCATATATTGACCTTAGCCAGTTCCCCTTCCTGATGAAGGACAAAAGAATTAAGGGGCCTGATTTTTTGTATTTCAAAGATCTGGAAGAAAACTAGGGAGATCCACACCTCTGTGTTCCTTCTGCAGAGTGGTGGCTTCAGGGAGAAAAAGGAACAGTAGTCCTTCTCTGGAAGTTCTGAGCTCTACTGCTTCTGGAACTTGGCAGGTTCAGATCTTCTTAGCAGTCTTTATTCTCTGGTGCATGTTTTTGTTTGTGAGACTTAACTTGTTTCACCTGAAAAGCATTGCTGCAGGAAAACAGTGTGAATAGCTTATTACTGTAAATATATTATGGATTCTTTTGTCTGTCTCCAGTGATAAGGTTCTAAACTTCCTGTTTAGATTTAATTATCACTATAATGTAAAGATCCAGAACAGTATGTGCAGAAAAATAATTGGTACTTTTAAGGAATCTGTCGTAGGCAAAAATGGGAAATCAGAGAGAAGTACACAGAATAACACAAGTGAAATTGTTACATCAGGAGAGGTTTAACAGATGACACAGATGATCCTCATATTATGAGAGAAGAATAAAACCATAAAAGCAAGCCAGATGAGATCAATAAGCATTTAAAATTATTTTTGTTGTTATTATGCGTACGGCCACAAGAGATTCCAGCAACAGTCATAGAGACTCCAAGCAAAAATAGAGGAGACAGAAAAAGTCAAGTAAATAAGTCGTCCAGTTCCTCTTACAGAAGGATAGGATGGGAGTCTAGTTTAGGTGCTGTGATAATTGTCTAGAGACTTCTGAAGGAATCCCCTTCCTTTCAGCTATACGGGAGTTGTGAGAAGACAAACTTCTGACACGGGTGCTATGACTGTCTCCCTGCTCTCACTGCTGGAACTAACATACAGCTCAACTAATACACAGTACTGACTCAGGAATATGCTGGTTTTTTTCTATTTAAATTCTCAATTCTGCTCAGTTTAGATCTGTTTTTCTTTCTGGACTAAATACAGCAAGAGGTATTAAACTTATAACCAGAAAAAATTTGCACATCTAATGAGTTTTTCATGCACACAAGGACTTTTCAACAGCTTACAATTGCAAATGTGCTCAAGCCTCTTTCTGATTCCAAACTCAACACTGGCTAAGTTTTCACTGCAAGTCTCTTTATTTTATTGTCCATTTCCAGTTTTAGCTATTTGTGCTTTCCTAGGTTAGAATATTGTTTCTTTCCACAAAGGCATAAATTTCTATTTGTGACATAGCAATAATTTCCATGGCAACAAATCATAGTATTATGAAGGTGAGCAAAATCCAGAAGGTGTGGGTGGTGGGGATGAAAGTTGGGAAGAAAGCCCTCAATAATAACAGGGCTAATAGAAAATTATAGGCAAAGAAAAAAAATAAAATTAAGTGTTCTCTATTTTCATGTTTGCTCAAGGATACAACTGTTTTTATAAGAAGGGTGTTCCAGAGCTGACTCAATTGAGTTTGCAGGGATTTGGATTAGCTCCTGATACAAGTCTGATGAAATTACCTCCTGCATATCTCCGGGATGTTCTGAATACCTTATTCAGTCAAGAATTGTACTGAATTCTCTCTAGGAGTTTTTCATTAATATGGATTTCTATATTCTAAGTTGGATATAGTTACATAAGTTTGACCTATAATGAAAGTATATGACTTGAGCAAGCATTTGAGAGATTGATGCAAGACTTTCAGGAAGTTTCATCAAGTACATCTTGCCTTGGATCAGAGTTCGTGATCTTGCCTGTGGTGTTTTAAAGTTTTGCAATAAGTGGTTTAAGAATGATAATGAAATGTTTCATCTGTACAATGGGACTTTATGCACATTAGCTCCAATAGAAACAACTATTTTATGGTATTTTAAAGATGATTGTATCTGCGTTAAGTACTGCAGCACTGTTTATTTTCTTCCATATTGATTTTTAATTAAGCTAATGCTGTAGAATTATTCGAGAGGGGAGAGGAAGTGAAATCCTCATCGTATTAGCACTGACACAAAATACATCGAGTTCAATGGCATTTCAGTTTGTCCTGGGTCTGATGTGACTGAGAACAGATGTGGGCCCTCTTGGATTAGTTTTTTGTTCTTATGACAAAGTCATTTGGTTCCGGATCAGATTTTTCATTCATATGACGTGGGCTTGGCATGTGTTGAATTGATCAAAGAGTAGAGAAGGCCAAGCCTATCTGATTAAAGAATTGCTTCATCTTTTTTACTGTAGTTGCACAGGGCCAAAACTTGGGATCTCCAGTCATTTTGAGTTACTCTTTTTTTGAAACAAGCCTCGCTGTTTGTCTTGGTTTGTTAATGCTATGACATTGAAAACAGTACAAATTTGCCTAACAAGAAAGAGTGGATGAAATAGAGAAGTTTAAATAGTAAGTCTACAAAAATATTTTATTTGGTTTCCAATAATTGATATAACCTTTTTTGTTGTTGTTCTGGGAAAACAACACCACCACAAAAAACCCCCAACCAAACAAACAAACTGCTTTTTGCTCCCATCAGGAAGTGCTCAATAGAATAGGAACATAGTCATTGGGAACTGCACAGGATTTGACCTCAGTTCAACTGCAATAGCCTAACAGTAGCGTATGGCAAATCAGTTTTTTCAGTGTGTGTATTTATGTATGAGGACTTCAGGGAAAATTTCATACTGTGGCTTCTATACCTCCATTTCACTAATGGAATATAAGTACATTGCCTTGGTAGATGAGGTTTATATGACCTTTAGATGGCATTAACCAGTTTGTTAAAGTCAAAATAGTCTCCTGAAAAAAGCTGAAGTTGAGTGTTTGTTGCCAGTTTTTTAAGACTTTCTGAAATTTTTCTGTGGACTGGCTCCCTTCTTGTCGGTGCATAAAACAACTACAGAGTCACTACAGCTGCTATTGTGCATATTCCTTGAGAAAATGTCTTTCATTCTTCATTTGTTCTGGAAAAAGCAATAGCACTAGAGCCCCCTCATCCCTGTATGTAGTAATCACATTGTTTCACTCATTTGTAGCTGGTGACTTTTCGAAATATTTTTGATCAATAGAAAGCAATGTAAAAATCAGTAGATTGCAGCTTGTAGCTGGAATTGATAGATAGTTTAGGTGGCAGGCTTTGAACTCCCTTGGCAATCAGTAGTTGAAAGAAATTACCTTTCTTCCATAGCTAGGATCTTCTGCCAAATTTACCCTGTTCACGTCTAAATCTCTTACATATTTTAAAGGATTAAAGTTACAGATGAGATTAAAAACTTTCCTCTTGGCTTCAAAAAGAGAACAGAATTCTTTATACAAGCATAACTGACAACCTCCCATGAGAAAAAAAAAAAAAAAAACACTAAAGATGTTTCTCCATCTCCTTAACCATTTATTTTCCTTTTTTTTTTTAACTAGATGTCTCACTGAGATGGCTCTTCACAATATGGTCTTGTTAGACCTTATACAAAGGTTATACTTGATGATTTGACATACAGTATTTTTCTTCCTTTGAACTCTTCTTTGAATCCGTAATTCTCAACAGTGTAGTTAATTCTACATGTTGTGGCAGAATTAATTGTGTTGCCATAACATCACTTTCCCCTAATAAATTTTCCACTGTGGGGATTTCAACACTTCAAAGACGATACAACATACCTTTTGCTAACTAGATGATAAGGTTTCATCTACGCAATGGAGCCAATGATTATTTTTGAACCAACATATAATTATGAAGACACAGCGAGAGAACTTTCAACATGCTCACAAGTGGCAGAACTAAACGCAAGTAGAAATGTCATGTTGGGGTGGAGGTTCAAAGTTAGCATCCAGTCTTCGACTCTGCAGCTGCTATAATTACACAACTCTCTAAATTGGAATCATTTATCCTCTGCCAACTGCAGTAATTAATTTTCTCTTCAGTCAGTGGAGGGGGGATTGATCTTTCCTTTATGAAAATCTTTCTCACGCAAATACCACTTGGCTCTTCTATGTTTCCAGTTCTGGAAATTTGTCCTTCTATACAACAGGTATTAAAGAGTGGAGTTCCAGCTTCCTTGCCTGTGTGTTCTTGTCTGTGTGACAGTGATGAAAACAAATATCCAAATCAAGTGTGGGGTCTTGTCATGGGACTGAATTGCTGCCTGATTATGGAATTAGGGGGGCTTGTCTAGCAGCAAATGGTCACTGTGCAAACCTTTGGCTGGTTGTATCAGTCACCAGAAGACAGATATTTCTTCTATGGGCCTCTTGAAAATCCATGGTAATGATTCATGATTTGTATCTCATTCATAGCGTGTGTCTCCATTCTCACACTGCCCTTGCTCTCTTTAGAGGAGTGGCACTTTAGGAAGAAAGCTGTACTCTGAAAGTCAGGGACTTTAACCTTAAAAGTCAATTTACATTTGGGCTGTAGCTGCTTTATACTCTCTGGTCGCTGCCCCAAAAGAGCTGTTATCATGTAATTATTGCCTTGTAGATACTGCCTAGGAGAGAAGTCTGTCCTGCTACAGGCTGTGTAGTATTCCTCTGCTAACTGCTTTGTAGCTAAACACAGGGGCTGTATGTAGCTGTGAGT
This sequence comes from Megaceryle maxima, assembly GCA_024605025.1. NCBI lineage: Eukaryota > Metazoa > Chordata > Aves > Coraciiformes > Cerylidae > Megaceryle > Megaceryle maxima. The sequence goes on along the minus strand of JANHGN010015116.1, from coordinate 26,345 downwards.
GGAAACATGCTAGATCTCCCCTGGATGTTTCCTGTTCCTGATGGCACAGTCAATATGGAATGGATGTTTCTGTTGCTTTTAACTGACCTGGTCCCTTACTGACCACAGAATTAAGTCAGCAGTAGAGTCACCTTTGCTCTCCAGTGGGCTCCTGGCTCCAAATGTGTGATTGGGGAGGAGTCAGGACCTCCAGCCGGGGAGGACACCTGAGTTTTCTAGATCCATCACTGTGTGTACCTCACTTAGAATTCAAGAAGAGGCATTTCAGTGATGCAGGTGTGGGAGAAGCTTTTGTTATCACTACCCATGCTATGTTTGTTCACAGAATATGAAACCCTTCTCCTAAGCAAGAATTTTCTCAAGTTTTGCTTATATACTTTGCCATTTTACCTGTTTGTTTACTATCTTGTATGTATTGGGCCAGATCTTCCATTGCAATAAACCTCTTGGTGTTTTCTGCTGTCCTGTTGGGTCCAAGTGAATGTTGAGGTGTAAGCTACTCAACTACTCTGAAGCTACTTCATCTCTGGTAATTGATGCTAGTGGACTATCCAGCCTCCGCCTGCCACAGATTGTCCACCTGAGATGGAAAATGAAAAGCTGGGGGAAAGCTTCTATCACTCCTGGCTTGTAAATTTGTATTTTATACAGGCTTTTGTTTAGTCTGGTTCTGAGTGAAGATACAGTGCAGGAAGGATCCGAGGAGAGGTGTAACTTTCTGGTGTGTAACCAGATGAGGGGTCATTTAAAAGACTTGTCCTTCTCCCTTTACCAGTGCCTGGCTGAACCTTTTCTATAAGCTTCTGCAAGCAAGACTGCTTTCTGGCAAGGAAGAGTAAATAAAACTATAGGAATTAGAATGCTTGTAATGTAAGAAGTAAAAAGAACATCCCTTTTGCTTTCTCTCAGCCTATATATATTATATTCATGTTAGTACAGCTACTGTACATACAGTAAAAATGATGGCCACTTGAATAGAAATACAATTCTGTTTATCCCCCCCCCCCAAAGAAGTGGGGGATTTCTCTCCATAGAGAAACTCACTATATTCCAGTTTGAGATATTCGATAATTCTTTTTTGTATCAGAGTTTTAACACAGCTAAAACACATCAAACATGATCAAGCTCCATTTATCAGCAGAAAACAGCTCAAGTAAAATTATTAAAAATCCTTTGAATTTCAAAGGTAGGAATACAGCGTGCTCCTTTGGTGTTTAACTTCATATGGTGATTCAGAATGATCTGCTTCCAGGCCTTGATCTTTGCATATTTATACTTGCTTTATTGGTGTTGGAGGTTTTGTTTGCATTTAATAATTATGCAGCTCAGAGTGGATATTGAATGAGTTTTCTGGAAGTTAAGTAAAAATCGCTATTGGTTTGGACAGGCAGAGCCCACGTATTGACAGTAGACGTGCATTTGAAATCAATACATTACTTGTGTTTGAGAAGCCTGGAGCAAAATCCTCAGGTGGGGTAAATCACCATAACTCCTTTGACTTGCAGGAGATCGAGTTGATTTTCACCAGCTGGGAATCTGGACTTTGTTTTGGTTTCCTGTTTGACTAAACTGAGCCAAAAGCAAAGGAAATGTTTTATAGATACATATTTTTTTCCTGAAAAAGAAATTAAGGGGGGCGGGGGGGGGATTCTGAGTGGGGATTGTAGTAAATGAGCATCTCTGAGTGGAACAAAGGAATAGAAGAGAGGGGCTAATTGTTTAATTAGTAAATGTCTGCTTGGTTAATGACATATTAATGAGTTTTTAAGACAGTCATATCATTTACCATAAAAGACCCATGTGTGTATCCCTGGATGTACTGTATAATTAAGTAATGTGACCCATAGGAGTTCATCACTTAAAAACCTGTCAGCTGTCTCCTGTTTGGTAGCAGATGAGTAAGCTCAAGAGGGGCTCACCAGGAGGACTCAGACTTTTAGGTCCAAAATATCTCTCTTTATGAAATCTGTTAATCTGTCAGCAGTGTAGTATCTGTGCCTAAAGACTGTGTGGACTAGCATTTGTCCAGCAGTCCAGTGGGTTCTTTTAACAGAAAAGTTGCTTCTGTGAGGTGGTGGATCCCACAGGCTTCCTTCTCTCGGTTCAATTCCATCATCTCTTGGAATGGAACAAGTGAGGTGCTTGTTCAAGGTGTTGACCCTGGGCTGAGGCATGAGATTTACCCAACACTGATGGAGTTCATACTTCTTTAGATACTTTATCTCTGCCAGTAAGAATTTATCCCTGGTCATAGATGTACTGATGAACTGTACTGTCTGTCCTCCTCCTAAAGAATTACTCTGGCTATGGCAACAATGTGTATCTGTTTAAAAATTTCCCTCCCTCGTTCTCCCCACTCTACTTTAGGGCAGCAGTAGGCCTCAGGTTTGGTTTTTTTAATTATTAAATTTATTCTTCACCCTTTGATATTTGAATAATGCTCTGTAGAGTGTTGCAGCAATGTCCCTGCTGCTTATATTCCTTTATCTTTTAAAAAGAATGGGGGTGTTAGGAAAGGTGTGGATATTGGAAACTGCTTGCCTTCACCTTCAAAGCTGGGTGCAAATGTCAGGATCACTCAACCTTTCTGTCTGTATGTGTATATAGATATATAATCTCATATACAATATATATTTCATTGCTGGGATTCAGATTTGAAGGTTATCAATGTTGGGGTATGTGGGTCTAAAGTTTAGGTTCTCTGAGCTGTCTTAAGCTATTGAAAGACCATGGGCAAAGGACCCACATGATACATGGCACGCATGTGAGGAAGACCCTCTTAGATCTTGGATCTGAGGACTTGACCATTGTGGGTGTGCCATATAGTGACAGAGCACTCCCCTCACTTCTGCTTTCTTCCCTCAGTGCTTTTGGGAGGGATCACAGGAGCACCATCTCCAGGATTCCAGACTTTTAATGCAGAGAATCCCACTACAGCATGCAAAGAGTTGGATACATCTAACTCTGCTGTTGCATTAGTCATTTGGAGTCTGGCCCTAAAGAGAGCATGGGCATACTGAGAAAGGTCTTTGGGTACCATAGCACATGCTTCGAAACTAACAAAAATATCTGTGTGGGGAAAAACATTAAGGAAAATAGAGACCATTTTTCATTTTCTTGCATTAAATTTTCATGACGACTTTTCCAGTTAATTTTTTCCCAACTCTTAGTTCACAGGACACCTGTGTCAAATATTGTAGGTATAGTCTAAGAAACCATTCTAGTTCTAGAAGCAGGTTTTGGTCAAAATTACTAAAAGCTTTTTCCTAGTTTCCATAACAATAAATACACTTGTGTGACAGAAAAGTAATTGCAGGAGCTGTAAAATGAGTACTATGTCTTGTTGTGAGTCTCCAGGTAACTGGATGTGTTCTAAGGTTCAGTTTTCTAGGAGACCCCTTTAAGTCTCTTCAGCTTTGGTAATGAATTAGAAAGAGATAAAAGAGTTTAAGCATATGGATCAGATTTAAGCAGCTGAAGTAAGGGATTACACCTTCTTCATAATACAAATCAACAAAAGTGGTGCTACCTTAGCAGTAGGGATGACTGACAAGACAGGAGAAGCAGCTCAATGGATCCTTTATCTGAATCACTACTAACTCAGGAGTCTCATATTGCCTTCTGGACTGTGCTTTTAGAGAGGCATTGCTTTGTCTTTGTTATTTTATTGGTTTTATAGTCTTTTGCAAGCAGATGTTTGAGAGTGTAGTATTCCAAGAATGGGCACCTCCCTGAAGCTGGATGTTGAGCACCACATAGAACTCTTGGCTTGCACCTATGCAGAAACAGAAGAGCACTAAGTCTAATACCTGTCCTAAGTACATGATGTAGAGGGCACAGAGAGAAACCATATAAACCTTGTAAATGATGAATTTATTTTTTTTCCAATTTGATTTTTTTGGCAGTGGTAAGCAAAGTACCATTGCTCCTGATAGATGAAATTTGAGGGGAAATATTACACACTGACTAAGGGCTTAATTCTGATCTCTCCCCTCTGCGAGTGTGTATCATTAATGATTCATTGCATATTTTGAATAATAAGCTGTCTGCATAGTGGAGGGCAGAACAGAGTCCTAGGAGACTATTGCATGTGTGATACATTAAGAATTATATTGAGAATGTGTAACTTATTAAAGCAGCTATCTTGGCTTAAGTCACTGTCAGGGTGTATGTCTGTATTTATCTGAAAATTAGGGGAAATTAAAAAGTGATCTTAGAGAAGGGAAAGAGACTGGAGAAATATGAATTTAAGGAAAAGCTATCTTTTAAAAAGAAAACATGAGGCATGACCTTCAACTCCTGAGTTAATAAAATTTGAGCAAAACTGACAAAATATATTTGTTTGCCTACTCTAGTTAAGGTTCTTTTATCTCCACCTTGTAAAATGAATGCAAAAATTAAGTCACTGGCAACAATCTGCCTTCCTGAAATTAAAGGTTTATTGAAAAATGAATAATATTTTATTTGGTTAGAAAACATATTTCTTTGTAAGGGAGCAAACAACTTTAGAAAATTGTTAGGCGTATCCCCGTACACAAACACGTAGGCATTTAGTATTCCATATATATATAAAATTTGCACACACGTCAGACTGTCAAAATTTGTCCTCTTATTCTCAAGTAGGTATGGTTACAGTAAATTAAAACTGAAACACTATCCCCCAAACTCTCTTTGTGCAAAATACAATGGCTTTTGTTGTCCCCTGATTCATTCTTCCCATTCTCTATCCTCTTTTAACGCGCTGGCAGGAATATGTTATTTGTAAACAAAAATTGGCATACAGGAAGTTGGGTTTGGTCCAACAGTACCTTGAAGAGTGTGTGGCTAGCCAGGAATAGGGCTATTGTAGGTACATTGTACAAGTATAGTAATTGCTTGAAGAATACACGTGAGGAAGCGCTTTGGTTGAAGACATGGAGTCAGGCTTTGGCTTTCTCACTGAAAGGATGGAACCCTGAAAGAAGTGGTTTGTACTAAAGCAAGGCTGTTTTGTTGCTCTATTGATGCTCCCCTTTTCTAGTTCAGTTTCTGTATTGGGAATATTGGGGGTAAATAGTAGCTACACACCGGTATGTGTGGATGTTTTCTATTTACATTCAGTGTATCTCATTGTCTATTATCCATGTATATTGTGCACAGAACAGAAGAGTAAAGAGCTACACAATTGTGTGTATACTGTAGGCAACAGAGTGTTTTCTGTGCTGGGAGGAAGGAAGGAGGGTTATTTGATCTGTGTTTTAAGAGAAAGTGATACTGTGAAGTTGTCTAACTTTGTAAGCTCTCCCTTTGAGGGAGATATGTGTGTGCAATCTGCATGCCTGGCTAGCTCTTTGATGATAAATTTGGACTCAGTTTTTAGTCAACTACAAGAAGGCGCCAAAAGCATTGGCATCTGTTTTTCAAAATTGGCAGAGTTTCCTTGGCTGCAAATTTCTTTATCCTGTCTCATTACTTTACTCCTATCAGCTTTTACCTGCATGAAGAAAGACCAAAAGAAAAAGGCAAGAAAACCCTTTAAAACTTAAGTAGCTATTAAAACAACAGAGCCTAAACCACTCGGGGTGAAGATTCTATAATTTCCCCTCTTTACACATACTAGGTGCAATCAAACAACTTGAAGCAATAACACAGGGGGAAATATGTTTTACATAACTTGACTTCCAAATAGCGATTATCCCTTCAAGGCTATTTGTTTTCTCAAGAATCCTGCTGGTTGTAGGCTCTATGTTAAACCTGTTTCCGATGATAACCTAGCTAAACCCTGCCTTTCGTTGTGTTAACCAAATTATGGATGCTAGGAATGAGCAGGAATTACGGGGTTTGTCAGTGCTGGGATACTGTGTACGAGTTCCACAAGATTGCAGAAGAGGTAGCTTAAGATCAGTAGCAGAAACTGTTTACTTCACCACAGCCAAGCTGTCACCTCTGGTATTTGCAAGTGATTCTGCTCATTGGCTGTATGTGATCTGAGATCCTAAGGAGGACACTGGTTTTGTTTTATGGTGAACAGATTCATGGTGGTTGTGGCTTTGTATTTTTTTCCCCCCAAGATTTCATTTGATTGTTTTGAAAATATGAGGTAGACTCATGTTCTGTTCTGAATTAGATGACAGAATAAATGGGAGATACTGCTCTTAATCTATAAATCATTACTTAAGGAGATCTGAAACCATCTGAGATCTGAAGTCATGAGATCCTCGAATGCTGTCAAGGATCTAGTCTCTGTCTTTTGTAATATTGTGTAGTCCCTAGGGAATCATGTCCACAGTTGCTGCTGTCTTTGGGCTGGCAGAGACTAGATGTTTCTGGAAGAAATGTCTGTTTTACTTATAAACTGTTGGTTTTGCTTGTAGGGCTGTTGCTGCAAAGCAGCTTGGGTTCTTATCACAAATATCAGCAACTCTTACTGAGTCTGAACAGAAGATGCTCCTTAACTGGCTCTCTTTTTGTTGAGAGCCAAGATCTCTCTTCAGCTGGGTTTCCTAAGCCTGCCTCACATTATATTTGTGATGTTTGAGGGAAATTATTTTGGAAAGAAACTCTCAGTGCTCATTATTTCCTGGAAGCTGCAGATCTCTCCAGCAGCTTTTACCTTAGGTACAAGGGTTTGGGGGTTTTTTTTTTGTGTGTGGTTTTGTTTGTTTGTTTGTTTTGTTTGTTTGCTTGTGGTGTTTTGTTTTTGTTTTTTGTAGTCACTCTTTATTTTGCCTTTCCCTCTTGCTGTTCTGCAATTGAAACTGATTCCCCCTTTTCTCCAGTTCACACTGCCTCTGTAAAACGGGAATCCCCAGACGGACAATGTTAAATCTGTGGTAGCGATAGAGCAAGCTTGGCTTGCTACATTGCCACGTACACAATACTGTTTCCCTGTCTAGGATTTTCATCATCTTTTATCATGAAGAAATATGTTGTCAGGAAAAAGATCTAAAGGAGAATCGGTTAGTTGGTAGATTTCAATATATAGGCCTTGTGTGGGGATCTAAAAAAAGTCGTGGATTTGCTACAAATGTTGCAGAGTTTGATACATTTATGATCAGAGGAGAGAAACATCATGTGAATCAACACAAATAAGTCTTACAACCTTTTACTTCAAACACTTCAAGGAATATGTTATTAGAAAAAAATCTTTGTGCAGATTATTTACAAGGTGAATTATTTACAAGGGTGACCTCTATATATAAAGAAAATCATTAATGTTTTTTAAGTATATTCTTAATCTAAACAAGGGCTCCGTTTATATTAACGTGCTGTGTCAGTACTAAGATGCCTCTAATTCTAACTCTCAATATTGACAATTTTTGCCCTTTTCTTAAAACAATTTTTTGTTTCATAATAGGGAATGCTGGAAAAATCAGAAGTGTCTAAAGAGACAAGGTATCTATTGTCTTCCTTACACTGTAAAACCCAGAAGGTGTTTCTTGCAGTTATTTAAAAGTCACTGCTAGATGCACTTCCCACTGCAAATGCTACAGAGTGTCCATCTTGTGGTAGTGTCCAAGATAGAATTCTTTGGAGCAGCTCTACAGTCAGGAGCTTCTTAAACAGCTTCTGTGAGAGGTAGAATTGAGGGACTGGAGTAGGAAGGAAAAGCAGTTTGTGGCCAGGTCTGTTTATAGTGCTTAAAGTTTATTCTTCTTCCATTTTGTTTCTTGGTTAAAATTTCTTTCTGCTTAAATTGTATAATAATTAGTAATAGATTGATACTAAGTAGTTATTTGGACTGAAAGATTGATAAGAGGCTGTTTCCTGGTGTGCATACATCTACTTGAGTGAATGTATTGAGTGAATGTTGAGTGGATGCTTCTTAGATGGGCATAAGAATCCTTGGCTTGAGCAGTTTTGTGAATATCAGGAACGGTGGGGGGTAAATTCTTCTGATGCCCCAGTTTTGTGGGGCATTGCCAGTGTGTCAGTCAATTAGTTTTGTGAGTTTTGGTTTGTTACTCTGTTTTCTGCAAATAAAAGGGATATGGAAATCCATACTGGAAGTTTCTCAGTGGGTGAATGAGCTGCAGAGATGTTTAGAGAGATTTTATACAATCTCTTTAAAGCCACAAATACCTGTACAACTCTGGATTGTAGAAGGAAGTCGTAACAGGGCTTTTCCTTCTTTTTCTTTTATTTTCTTTTTTTTGCTATTATGTTTTTGGTTTTGCTTGGTTTTTTAAATTTTTAAAAAAATTTTATTATTTTAAGGGAGCTATACCCAAGTAGTTAAAGTGCCTTTCAAGACAGAATTGGTGATAAGCACCCAAGTACCAGGTGCTTAAGAAAGTGGTGAGTCTTCATTTTTGCTCATTCTAGCTATGGTGCAGACTTGAGGAAAGAGGTGGAAACTTTACACTCTTTTCCCAGATTCCACAAAGTGACATTTGATGCTTAGTACACAATTCCCCCCACCCCTTTTTTTTTTTTTTTCCCCTGATAATCTCTTTCATCTGTCTGTTTCTTAAGACAGAGTTACTAAGAAGAGAGTTTTGTGTCAGGAAGGTCAAGGTATTGAACTTGAAGGGGTATCAATTGCAATTGGATGGTGGCCCAGTAGGAGGATCTCTTAATGGGGTGGAATAAGAAACTTTTTAGTCTTTTTAGTCTGCTTAAAGATAATACTTTAAAATGTGTGCTCTAAGGAATCAGTCTTTGATTTAGAATATTTTGTCTCCTGCTTTTCTGAACATGCAGGCCTTAGATCTTTCTGTGATCAAACTATTTTTAGCAGATGAGAATTCCTCTGAATTTGATTAGAGTTTCTTTTGCATTTAACCTCAGCTGAAGAGAGGTACAGCTGGGGATTTTTCTTCTGTTAGCTTTTTGGTGTGTTTGCTGAATCTGTGTCACTTTCTCCTTTGTTCTTTTTTTGCTTCATACTTACTGATAGCTAGAAATGATCTCTGAAAGACAGAGGCATGGAAATAGTCTGTGTTCACTTTATTAGCCGGGCTGGTTACCTGCAGAAGCAGGAACTCCTCAGTTGCAGCAGAACTGAACAATGGCACAAGTGGAACAGTTGGTCTCTTGAAAGGGAAAAAGAAAATTCTCTAACAAACTTTCTCCACTGTTTTGTTGCCTCATAGAGATTTATGGTCCATATTGTAGTTGCATCTTTAATTGTTCTATGATTGTTTGGACAATCACTGAAAGAAATTGACTCTGTGGAAGATAGGTGTAGATAAAAATTACTACTCGGAAACAGCTCAAATGACAAAACTGTATCTAAAGCTAATATTCTCTTAGAGAAGGTTGTCTGTCACCCCCCACAAAACCCCAAAGCGCCCAAATAAAAAGAAGCTTAGATGAAATGAAGCTAGTAATTTTTAAAGGAACCTAGTCCATATAAATGCAATGTCTTTAGACAAGAACCAATTTGTATTTTATACATAACCAGTGGCATTCACTGGATTTCCAAGTTGTCAGCAAGAGCTCCAGCATCTCCTGAAAAGAGTTAGGTAGATTGACTGATAGAAATAAATGAAAGAATTCTTCCAATTTCAAGCCTTACAAATCACAGGGTGTTTTTTTCACTTTTCTCTCCAAAACTCAGAATATTACAAGGTGCAAGGAAAGGGGGGAACCCCAACCCTGAAGCTACGACCTGCATATGTGTGTGAGTGTTAAGAAATGGTGATTATCATCTTAACAAACTCATTTAAAGGAATACAAAATGGAGTAATTTGAGTGGCAGCTCTTAGCCATGAAGCATTGTTCTCTGTCTTAAGCTTTGATTAGATACATCATGTGCCATTCCATTCCACTACATTACTTTTAATTTCTCTTCCCCAAAGTAATACCATACATTAAAGTTAAACCTTAAAAACATTAAAGAGAAGATACTTCAACCTGCATTAGGAGTGTATTTAGCTAGCCATAAAATTTTTCTCTCCCCTTAAGATAAGTACTCAAACACTTAAACAGTCTCAATAGTTATGCTAAAACAAATAGGTTTCTATAATGAACTACATCTTCCTTTTTTTTTTCTTTAATTGAATGCGAGGCTTGATATGATTATACTGTAAAGAAACTCTCTTGCTATAGGAAAATGTGGAAATTTTAAGCACACCCCTGTCATCTGACAGTCCCCAGGATCCCCTCTGCTGCTCTTAAGTCTTTTTCTTCTTGGCCGACTGCCAAAATCCACTTTAATCCAAGGTAGTTTAAAGATTTAAGGTTTGATCCAAAGTCCATTGAAGTCAGTGGAGATTTTCAGTGCCTTCAGTGGGTTGAACAGGCTGTTGAAACAAGCTGATGGCTGACAGCTTCAGGGATACTGTTATTTATGTAGGTTAAGAGTAATTATAGGTAACATAGTAGGACAAACCCCACAATCCTTAGATAATTACTATTTAGGCTGAACTGTTCAAGTCATGGATAAAGATGGAAATATTCTATTTTGTGCTTTAATTAGCAACAATAAGGAAAGGCATAGATCTTTAATTTCTCAATATTTATCAGTACTGTAAGCCAGGTAAGAAGCTGATATGGGAGAAAGGTGTTTTGGTTTTAAAAGTTTGTCCCCAGGAAGCGTTGTTCAGAGGACTATGGCATTCATTTCCTTGCCTAATAAGGTTTTATGCCACACCCTTAAGTACATTTCTGAAGTATCTCTAGGAACGATTCATAACAGCAGCTAAGAGCCTAATTTTCCTTCCTTTCCCTCTTGAGGCAGTTGTTACTCTTCAGGATTTTTTATAACACTTATTTTCTTGCTTACTCAGTTTTCTGCCCATGGGCTGGCACACTGCAGCTGGTGTTGAGCCTCTTGTTGCCCTCACTGCACTTTTGACAGCAGTGAATGTAAGAAGAAAATGCCCAACTAGTGGGCCAGGAAGGACAGGAGGGCCTGTCTGTTATTTCCACTCCTGAAGCAGTGACCTTTTCCCAAGTTCCCAAGTCACTCCAGTGCTCCACTCCTTCCAATTCCACACTGTGAATGGAAAATTCACAGACTCTTTATTAAAAAAAAAAAAAAAAAAAAAGAAAGAAGCAGGGGGTGAGTCTGTAAAAGAAGTATCTTGAAATCTTTCTAGCAAGCTTGTGGTTTGAAAATTTGCCTTTTTGCAGTTAAGTTAATAAAGAGATTTGGACTGGAAGACTTGTGATCAGATCCTAGGTGGAATTCTTGTTCCTTCTAAATCATTCTTTCACCTGCTCTCCTGACAGTGGCAACCTTAACAGCTTTGGATTGATAATCTAGCTGTCTATCTGTTGTAGCTTGTCAGCAAGTGGAATCAGGTTTGTGATTTCTGTTATATTTTTTAAAGTATGTATTTGAACTAGTCCTACAGGCAGCTCAGTACTTTTCCAACCCTCCTTGTCTATTATCAGCAGATTCTCTTCTTCCATTTAGAAGCACCACCCTTTCATTGCACACAAGTATCTGAAATGAGAGGAGTTGCTCAATTTGATGCTGACTTTCTGACTGTGATATACAGGAAAGTCTTCAATAGTTTCTCATTTAAAATATAACTTTTTAATCTTTCATGTTTATTCATTCTGTGCTGTAGATGGTAACACCAATACCATTGTTCTTGCCACTAAAATCTATATCAAAGATATAAAATGTGAGAATATAACTAAAAGCAGCTTTCCAGGGGGTTTTCCAACTGTTTTTGCTCCCGAAACTGAATTGTAACAATGTTGATACCTGTGTGCATGCAATAAAGAAAGAAATGTGAAAAGGCTGCTGATTTTTAAACTGCAGCTCTTCATATTCAGTGGCCATGGTTAAAATGACATTTTCTGATACTTATCAGCCCATGTTATTTACAGTAGAGCTGGGCTGAAAAGGACAATCAGTCATTACTGTCGTGACCACCAAGTATTTTTCAAATAAACCCCTCTGCAAACAGGTACAAGTTCTTGATGGGTAAAAGTATTTAACATTTTGTGACTCGCTTTTGCACCGTCTCCACTGGTGACTTTATGGTATTTTTAGGCAAGCATTAACTCTTATGATTGCCACTGTTGCAGTGATGTCCATAGAAGAGAATGACTTTAACAAAGGCAGTGTCAGTAGCAACTGGAACAATGTTGCTCAGGTAGATGATTCATAATATCACCTCTGCTCACCGTGTTGTGCAGTGTAGTGCTAGGGATGATTTGTGATTTGGTGACTTCGGTATCCACTGTAAGATTTAACAGCATTAAGCACGTGTTCAGAATGTGTTATTGGTGGCTTTATAGAACTGTTTTACCAGTTGTAGGAATGCTGGTCTCTGAATGCACCCAATGCATTGTATGGATGATATTCCAGTGGAACAAAATCCAGGTGAAAGGATTTTGGCCAACCGTAGAACTCTTCCTGAGCAACACAAACCAATCCATGAAGGGTGATGCTGCTTGTGCTCAGAGTGTGTTAGACCAATATTGTGTGAGACCTATATATTTATTTTAAATTCATACTTTGGCTTTTTATGTGGAGGAGGTATCAGGAGCAAGGACAGCTAGAATTTACCAGAGTGGTCTTGCCAATACCATCCAGTTGATATAGTGTTGAACTGGAGTGGTCAGTGGAGGAATCAGGTTTTCCCTGTCTTCTAACATGCTGAAGGAATGCTATTTGGTGATGTCATGTTTATCCAAACAGCCAACTCCATGGAAGACTTGTTAGAGTAGCAAGACTTGATTCTGGTGAAAAATGTGGGGGGAAGCCCAACCCCAAACCTTCCTGCTCTAATATAAACTCTTTCCTTTGGTTTGTACCATTTTATCTTGAAGAATGACAGAAGATTGTAAACCTAAATATGAAGTACACAGAGATTACTTTGCACATTGTTGAAGTACATTCTGTCTCTGGGGCAAAAATGAGCAGTGGTTTAAGAGCATGTGGTGATGCTGTGCAGGAATTTATTTTTGATACAGTTCCAGCTTCTTGATGTAATTTCCCACTATCAAGTTCGCTGATGGTGATGAAGCTAATGTCACTGTGCTTCTAAATGTGCCAGAAGGCTCTTTCATAATCCCAAGTATTCTGGGGATCTTGACTGTATCTTAAAATTGTAGGAATCTCTCTTCAGTGAGAGTATTTTCTGTCAAGTTCAGTGGTGCTGGGCGGATATAGATAAACCATATTGGCCTATGACATCTGTGCTGGTGCTGTAAGAGATTACTGTAGCTGCCCAGATAATTCAAATCAGTAAGTGTTTAATTGGTGATGTTTTCTTTGCAGCAAGACGCTAAGTACCAAGTCACTTTAGTTGTGTGAGAGAAAAATCAGTGCAAAGTAAGGTGGATGTGGTTTTGCTGGGTTTATAGATGCTTAACTGGGGAAGGTTGTTGTGTTTGATGGGTTGTGATTTAGAATGAGGGGTTAGAGTTCTCCAGGACTCAGCCTGCAGTTGCCATACAGTGATATGGATGGTAAAAGACAAAATGCTGTAAGAGAGAGAATAAGAAAACCTGTCATGACTTGTAATAAAAAAATGAATCCCACAAGAATTTTGGAGTATTCACTTAATACATTCCATGTGTTGTAACTATGGCAAAACTTTTTGAATCGTGAGCTAGCGTTCTGAAGTAATTCCCCCAGTTGAACTAACTGGCAGGGATCATTTTTTTTAAGTCAACGTAACTGTATTTATAATGTTTGACAAACTAACTGTAGTTTACTCCAGGCTGCTATATCTGGTTTCTTATGGTATGTTTCACCAGTTCACTTGATAGCTCTGTTGCACAGAACTGGCCAAATCTAATTTACATACTGGAGGCTCTGTGGTCAACTGGAATTATGTCTTTGCCTTGTAATTCTGTGAACCTGGATTCACATGTGATGGGAGTTCAATAGAATAATGTGTTTGGTGGTCTCAATTACCTGCATGTCACCAGAAGAAATTTGTCCGTATTAGACAAACTACCCAGCTTTGATGGAGTCCAGGCCAATTCACATCTTCTGATCCAGAGAAGTCAAGTAGTGGAAGAAAATGGCACAAGTTCAAACAAGATTAGCTCTGCTCTGGCTATCTGGTGTTCACAACTGGTACTTGTATAGTAGACACTGCAAGCTTTGTTGACCTTGACAGTGCTGGGAGGGTAATATTTTCCAAAGAAAGGACAGTTGTTGAAATGGTTTAAATCCAACTTACAGATTTACTGAGAGTCCACAGGGAGGAGTGCACTAGACAAGGGCTTTTAGAAAGTCTTCAAAGGCAAATGAAAACTGCGAGCCAAATACCATCTGCTGGACAGCTCAAGGTAAAGGGGACAGCTGCATTTTGTCGGGGTGAGAGGGAATGTGATGCCAGTATCTCTTTGGTACCAGTGCCTATCTTATGCTAAAGTTAAAAGTCTTCCACTGAAGAAAAAATTTCAAAGTACACAGACTTCTTGGATGTCAGAGACTCCTTCTCTGGGGGTGAGGTTGGGCACTTGAGGGTAGCTCCTACAGAACTGTGGGGTTTCCTGGGTGGTTCTCCCTCTCCCAGGGCTGGTGGGATAACCCTGGTGCAAGGCTCTAGGGTTCCCTCGCCAGAGGCGTTCAGGGGAGTACTGGGAGACTCTGGGTTAAAATGATACTCCTTGGTGTCCTTCCTTAGAGGATCTGGTAGAGAATTCCTCACTGCCCGGTAGTCTCCCTAAACTGAGAGTTTTCAGAGTTACTGTTGCCATTGGTGGTTCTCACACTCTGCTTGTTCCACGTGCTCCTGGACACTTTTGCACTTCTTAATGATCAACAGAATTTGCAAAGAATGCAAATAACTGAAGTTATAGGGAAAAAAATGTAGTTAAAAGGCAGCAAAGCAAAAAACCCACAGAAAATACAAAAACCAACCGACCAAAAAATGCAAAATGAGTAAACAAAACTAAACCAAAAAACTAAACACAACCAGCAAACACCCAGAAAACCAAACTCCACTCCCAGGCCGAACTGGAAACATCGACAATTACAGAAGAGTGCCCAAACAGAGATTGGAGCCCTGCAGTAGTGGCCTCACTATGGTAAACTAAATCATCTGTACAAGCTGGTTCCAATAAACCATTCAACGTGATAAAGGGGTGCTATTATATTACAAAGCCCAGAAGGCTCTGGTACTTTCACTGTCATGAACTGAATAGGTTAAAAGTATTTTAATGCAACTGGCATAGCTTTCTACAGTGAAAACAGAGCTACAGGCAGGAAAAAAATATCCCTTTATTAATGTATACAGTAGGTCACCAGGACAAATTAGAAGGAAGTAATCTGGTTTGTTCCAATCATTCAATACTGTGAAAATAGTTTAAGAAACTATGTAAAAGCAGCTGGGAAGCAAATAAGCTTTATAAGAAGTCTTGTAATAAAAAGTTTCTCTTGAAAAATGAATTGCATGTTTTAGTTGACAGGGGCCTCTCATGATGCAGTTCATGTTTTGTACTAGAGGGAAAGTTAACCCAGAGTCAGCCTCTGAAGGGAAGGCTCCTTGTCACCTTGCAGTTATTTGGTTCTTTCCTTCCTGACTTCAGTGCTAGTGCTGTGACAGAAGAGAGAGACAGTGGCCTGCGAACAATAAATCCCATTTTGAAACATCCGCCGCTCTTGGAGTTCTGTGTTGCCTCTGTGGTCATCTGACATTCAGTAAAATAGGATAAAGACAAAACAAAGTCTGTGAGCCAAATGCCAGAACCCTTACTCGGGCTTCGTCCCTGCTTGTTGATGAAAAACGTGCGAGAATGGGCTGCAAGGGAGAAGAAATCACTGTGAATTTCAGTTCCTTGCAGTTTCCTCTTGAATTCTCTGGTGAGAATGTTTCTTAAATCCCAGGAACCTCAGGCCTTAAAATTTGAAATACATATTTTAGAGGATCTGAAGGCATCAAAAAATCAAATGTGCATGGTCTAGCATCTGATGATAGCACTGGGGCAGCACAGCTCTACCCAGTTTGCCCGATTGTGTACTGTGTATGCAGAGGCGACCAGGCAAGATTCTTGGGAGTGTGGCTCCAGTGGATGGGGGAGACAGGGGTTCTGTGTGTAATGATCAGCAGGGTGTGACCTGTCCCCCAGTCTACGCGGGCAGAAATCCCAGCAGGCCAGAAAACTGGAGCCTTTTATTGTTTTCTATTGATGGTAATTTGTGCAAACCAGATGGGCTGGGAGAAGGAAGGAGCTGCGTAGCCGGTGTGTTCTGGCCATGTCAGGTGACCTGGGGCAACAAGCTCCCCTTATCAGTAAAGCTTTCTAAATTTTTGGCACGTCCTTGGTTGAAGTTGCAGCACGCTTGGAAGGAAGGACTGTGAAGACAAGTGAGGGAAACACTCCGAGTCAATACTTTCCATGCAAATGGGAGCCCTGGGTTTCTACAGCTCTTCTGCGGGTGTAAATAGGAATGACTTCTACAAAGGCCCACCCAGCCTGGCCTGGCTGGATCTTGAGGATCTAGCCTTTAAAGACCACGAGGCTTCGTAGAGTACCTGTGGTTTGGGTCAGGTCTTCAGGAGATGAAAATCAGTTTAGCTCAGCACGTCTCTAGGGAGTTGCTCCAACAGACATAGGCTGCGGGTTTAACGCTCAGATTTTACTCTAAGTCACAGTATCAGAGCCACAAATAGAGCCCTGATTGCATTCTTGTGTCAGCTATATATGCCAGCACACAGACATCACTGTCCTCCACCATAAATCTCCCAGTGCAATCATGGCAATTAGCTATTTCATGATTAACATGAGAAAATGACATATTGAGAGCTCTCTCCCCCACCCCTCCTGCCTGCAAACCCTGGATCCAGTAATATTTGAGAAAGAAAAACTAATTCAAATATTAAGCAAAACTTCTTGTCACAACAAATATGGAATAAAAAAATGATTTGAAATACTCAGTATCATTTATGATGTAATCTCCTGGCAATAGAAGGCTGGCAATATGCTACAGTCATGCTTTCAATTACATTACTAAGTAATCACACATTAAAGTCTAATGGCAAATGATTCTTTATTCCCAGGGTGCCCGGTCCAATTGTTTTCTAAATTGGTTTCAGGAATAAGGATGCAAGCATGACTGCAAAAATATTATTTATGGTTTGGAAGTCATCTTTTGTATCTTTTTTTTTTTTTTTTTCTCCCTGTGTGCTTTCTGGCAGATATTTCGGAATGTAGTTTATTATTTCTAGGATCATGTTTTAGTTTGACAGTTAAGAAATTCTTGAACCTCATGATAGACTTGGTTGGATTGATAGATAGAGTTGTCAGATTTCCACTGCCACCAAGTACGTTGCTTGTCTCATAGGAAATTCATATTCTCTGAGGAAAGACCTGTACTGGAATTCAGTATTTTTGCCTTTCTCATGCACTTGCATCTCCCCTTCGCAGTGCCTGCAGCAACTGGTATACAGTGAAAAGAACATACAGGCTTTGTGTCTCGACAATACTAGAGTCTTCAGATATGGCAAAATGGAGAGCTTGTGTCCTTCTCTTTATGAAGCAAACAAAAAGAGAATATAAAGAAATTAAATGAACTCCCTGAAGAATGGAGAGCCTCAAAGTTCAAGATAATTCTTGAATCTTTAGGAAGGCAGGAGTTCAAATTGTGTGGGGAAATTCCTGTTAAATGTTTGAAGTTGGCCTTTACATTGTGCTTTGCATGTTGGAATAGTACGTTTATTCAGCCGATGCTTTCCTTTTTTCAGTATTGCTTTATTTAAACATCTTGGATGTCTCTAGTCTCATGTTAGTGCTTAATGAACAGGCCTCATACATTCAACTGCATTTTTGTATAGTGCAGAAAAATAAAGCACTTCGTAAAGTCTGACTAATCAAACCATCACGCATTAAGGTCAAGAGGAAGCTATAACTCTTGGGGTTACTTTGTACTACTTGTGTGCCATTCAGCTACAAAGAAGGAAGAAATGTAAAGGAGGCTTATGTGAAGAGTAAATGCTATGAAAAAATCATGAAAAAAGAGAGTGTAGTTGCCAAGGTCTTCCCCAGACCCAGCTGAAGCAACCAACACCATGAGCAGCAGCTGTCTGTCCATCGGAGCATTCTGCTTTCTGTTCCTGAGCACAGACCTTAGGTCCTGAAAATCTAGATACATTGGATGGCCTCTAAGTTATTAATCTCTCTGTTTTCCTACTGACACCACTCCTAATTATGGGAAACTTTTCCATGGTCTGGGCTACCTTCAGAGAAACAAAGCTTTATGCTGCTATTATTAATATATATGTATAGGGGGGAGGTAGAAATACATTCAGAACTTACTTGTATTACACAGAAAGGTATTTATCAAGGACCCAGCTATTGTTGAGTTAGAATTTATGGAACAAACTTCCGAAGAAAATGGAGATTTCTCTTGGCTCCTGCTGCTCTCAGGATTTCTGCCTCCTCTCCTCCTTGTGCCATGTTGCTTGTGGCGTGATGTGGAGATACTGTGAAGCTGATTTATTTAGTTTCATTCTTCCTGTGCTTTCACACCAAGTGTGTCATCTGATGGAGTAACGCTGCCACCGGATACACAGACCCAGCAGGAGCCCAGTGTGAGCACCGCCAAGCTGCCCCAGAGCCCAGTATGAGCCCTGCAAGGTTTGATGAATTCTAAATGTTAATTAAGTCAGATGGCTAGTTTTAGTTAAGACCATAAGTGGGTCTGATCCCTGTGAGATTTTGCTATAGTGAAAACGCAAGTACTAGAAATTACATTCCAGTAATGACTTTTCCAGGGTCTATATGCTGAGACTGGTAGTGGAGCTGGTGAAAGAGGTTGCTTGCTCTCTAGGAGGGGTATTGTGAAGACAGCACTAGATGATAGTAAAGCAGACAGCAAACCAGGACAGACATAAAAGTGGAATTCAGATTAGTGGTGGTGTGGTAGATGGGTCTGGTTGGCTGATTTGACAGTCTCAGCTCGGTATCACAGTGCTTGATATTCTTGTGGATGTCAGTGAAGATGACCTCTGAGTTTTAGGAAGGAAACCACCACAAACACATCTGGAAGAAAGGTTTGTCTTGGTGGTTTTGTTCTTAATGTTACCTGAAGATAAAAAATTTTTTTAAGTACCATGGATTTTTTGATGTGGTGAAGTGCTCATTTTATGGGTAATGCTCTAAATACCAAAGTAAACAAGAACATGAATAATTTCTTCAAGTGTTCCTTCCTCCCCATCCCCTCAGTGCTCTTGAGAGACTTTAGCATCAAAGGTATTCAACTACACTTAGGAAAGAATTCTGGAGTATCAGCTTCTTTCATTTACCAGGTCATTTCTTGACCTGAAACAAGATCAGCTGAGGACAAACCTCAAGCATGAAAGAATAAGTTTTACAAAAAAAAAAATGGCAGTTACTGCAAGTGTTCTTTCTTTAAAGAATTATTTTTGTTGTGAGATTTTAACCATATCTGCCTCTTCTAGTAAGAGAAGAGGGAGCGGAGAAGAAAATGAGGTTGGAAGTGTTCCAAATACTCTAAGCATAATTTGCTGTTTGGTTTGTGCTAAAACTGTTCTGAAATTAATTAGAAAACTGTCCAAATTCCCTGAGAGTACACTGACGTATTGTCTTTTACCAAAGGTTGTTGCTAGCAGTAAGAAATGGTTCTGGTATAGAGTCTGTGCAGCATGTGCTAAGTACTTACTGTTATATCACATTATTTATACGTCTCCAGGCCTCATAATCCAGCCTTTTTGTGCTAAGGGATGTACAAAGAAAGTGGGGGACTTGGGGATAAGGAAGGGCCCTTGCTCTGAAATGCAGACAGTCCAAAGAGGACAAGGTGTATAGAGGATGCCTTTATTCCTGTTTTATGCTGTAGGGTTCAGGTTAATTTAACCTCACTGCTGAAGAAATGTTTTGAGTCAGAGAACTTTGAGTCAGTTTGGACTAAGTTTGGACTAAAGAGATGTTTTCATGGGTGTTTGGGAGGCAGGAGTTTACAAGTTACTTATCAACATTTTAGTTAGTATTTGTTCTTCCAGCCTAAGCAGGTACTTTGGTGTTTATTTGAAGCGTGAAGATTTTATTTTGGATTACATACAGACAGGTTGATTTGACTTCACTATATGTAGGGTTGGGGTTTTTATGGATTTTCTGCTATTACGACATCTAAAAATCATTTAATTATCAACTCAACACATTAAGGTGCAATATGATTAAAATTTAAAATAATCTTTGCTGTTATTATGGAATAGATTCTTTTTTTTTTCCTTCCCAAGAAGGAATTTTTAGAGGAACATCATAGCAAATTAATGAGCTTGTGATCTTCTAATATATCTTTATGATGGGCCTTGATCTTGATAGACTGTGGACTAGTCTCTAGATGCATCTTGTATTTTGGATTATAGGATTCTTCTTGTGATTATGGTGTACTGTGCTTGAAGTGGGTGAGAAACTCTGCCTCCCGTAATTTCGGATTTCAGCTTCATAAAGATTAACATCTATGACACTGAGAAATGGTGAAGGCCTCCAGGGATATTTTGGATATAAGGAAGTGCAGTGAGCCTGTCTGTATAACTGATCACACCTGGACTTAGAAGCTTATTCTGAAATCAATGCTACACAACCACACACACAACATTATCAGGGGAAGTCTCCAGATGACAATATAAAGCATAAGCAATGTTCAAAATCATAAATGCATGATCCTTTCTGCAACTGAAAGCCCAGTTATGGAATCATAAAATTTTGTGTTTCTTTCAATGTAAGGAACATGACCAAAGATAGCTAGAAATTGATTCAGTTTAATTGTTACCAAAGAATCAAATAATTTGTTTTGATGGCCTTGAAATTTAAGCCCCCGGATATGGGGCTACCTGGTGAACACACATTTCCATGTAAAGCATAAGCTGTAATCAAACTTGATGGGGTTGTGGACTCCAAATTCTCATGAACAATGTCTTCTCCTCTCTAAATTCAGTTCAATGTATCTTCTTTTGTATTCCTACGTAAAAAAAAAAAAAAAAAAAAAAAGTTTAAAAAAAAGACTGGCTGTTTAGTCCTGTTTTAGACAAATGAAATTCTGAAGCCTTGAAAGGAGGCTGATGTTCACAGCTGTCTATTCCAGTTTTGGAGCTCAGGCGTTGAGAATATGCGTTCAGACTTCTGAATTTTCTTGAAGTTTACATTTTACAGCTGTGGACAACCCCAAATTTATTCATATAATGTACATACATATGTACAAAGATTCTGATGAAGCCAAAAATTGTGTACTGGAAATGCAAAGGATGGCAAGGAATAGTAACACAAGAAATGATTCATCAGAGGGTCTGAAAGTGCTTGTCTAGTAGTAGTTAAGTTAATTATTCCTGAAAATGCCCTTTATCATAAAGCTTTTCATTAAAAAAGTATTAAAAGCTAAAAAGTCTTTGTGACCATTTTAACTTATTCCTAAATTCAGCAAAATTTGTTTCTTATTCCCGAAAGCATTCAGACTTAATGGCTAGTTGTAAACATGTGCTAAAGTTATATGGCCATGAATACATAATTAATTTTTAAGGGCCCTTGCTGAATAGGGTTTTCTTTTCTGATTCAGGCTCTGCCTGTGGAAACCCATGATGCATTTTTATTCTGCAATGAATATCAAAGTCTCTTAAGTTCACCAGAAAGCGTTGCCCTTTTTCTTTCATGTGAACTACCTCTTTATTTAGGTTGTGACTCTGTCTGCTTATGAATTGCTGCAAATCCGGAGGAACTTGAGCGAGTTAGAACATTAGATCATTCACAAAACTATAAAAAAGGATTATGCTGACTTCATCACATATCTAGTATCTTTTCCTTGATGTGTGTGAGCTACATTAATTGATTAATTACTTTATGTTTATACCTAGGGATTGAAGTAGTTATCATGCTTTTGTAGTAACCAGTTCCTCTCCTTGCTCATTCTTTTACTCTGTACAATAAAAGAAATTCAAAGTAAAAGCCAATGACTGTATATCCTGCGCATTAAGGTTGCCGTTTGGTGCTCTAATTAAAAAATTCTGCCAATTTAGTAACATAATTTCAAACAAAGTTTGTACGGAGACCACTAAAAAGGCCCTGTCCTAAAGCCTGAAGGCAGAGTGTATTCAGAAACAATCCCTTTTGTCCGTGAATGACTATATTGTTCATTCTTTGGAAAGCTGACAAAGATACTTGTTGCTGACGTTTACATTTCTGTCGAGCTGTATGAAAATATTCAGCATAATTGCATCCTACACAGGCATCCCTCAGCATCCCAGAATCCCAACGTGTGCAACAGCCTGTCTTGGATCATGTGAAGGCAGGAAAGGGGTGGTGTGGGCATCTGCTCACAGAGTGAGCGCAGATGGGCCTGATGGTGTGACAAGAGGGAGCCCCTCCCCTTGGACATACCTAGGCAATAGGACAGAGCTGGGAGTCTTGGGAGGCAGGAGTGTTCTGGAAGGCAAGTCTCTGCTCTAGGACATGGGTGACCAGCTGCTGTGTGACACCCCTGAGTCTCATATGCACGAAACTCTGGGCAGTCAGTGGAGGCGACTGGCAGATGTCTGATCATCAGCATCAGGTGCATGGTACCTGGGGAGAGGCAGAGGTGCTGTTCTACCAACGTGTGAAATGCTGTCAGTGTGGTGTGGCCAAATGAATGAGTACTTGAGGTGTGATGCTCTTTTTTTTTTTTAAGCCTGGGAGCACCCTTCATTTATTTATTTTTTCAAAAGCACAGCATCTTGTCCTTTTGCAAAAAAACTTTCCTAGCACCCATTTGTACTGTGTCGAGGCCCTTAGTGCAGTAGCAGATCTTAATGGCCATCACCAACCTCCTCTGGGGCTTCAAGCCATACCCTCTACCTCTGGGCACTGGAGGTCTATTTAAACTCAGCCCTGGATCTGCAGTTTCTCCTGAGTAATGTTGTAGCTGTGCCTGTACCTGGCTTGGCTGCCACCATGACTGTGCCTGGCCAAGGGCCCCTCTGATCTGCACCGTGAGCCACACACTGAATTCTTGACTTGACCTTGGGCCTGCCTTGTCTGAGTCTGGGTTTGAAACATCCCATGAAATAGGCAGATTTTGAAAATCTTTCTTTTTTTATTTTTTAATCATTTCAGTTCCTCCCGTATATTTTTGTGCACAAAACTCCTCAGCTGTATTTAAGAGTTGGCTGCAAACCTGGCCTGACTGGGTTGGCTTACAGTGACTGCTGCACCCATTTTTATTTTGAGAAGATGTTTGCAACACAGGAGAATCAGGCTTCAGCTGTTCTGGGTTCCTGTGAGATGGATGAAACTAGACATTTAAAGTGTTTCCAGTGGAATAAAAAGTCACTGCAAGATGTAGACACAACAGAGGTTCTAACTACTGGTTAAAAGCCTTGGCCTGCAGTTGTCCATCGTTGTGAAATGGTGACAAATAGCTATTAATAGCTTTTCATCTTTGCATCCTGTAAAATAACGTGATGTCACTTTACATAATTGAACTGGAAGGTTATCTGAAATTCATCTTCACGCTGTTCTTACTAACCAATATAGGTATAAATTTTCTATCCTCACAGTGTTCAGATTGAATGAGGCGTGTTTGGAATTTCGCTTTTAAATCATGTATTTTTTTTTTTCTGTTTATCTTGTAACTTCAAACTTCTTTCAAAATAAAGTCTTCCCAAATAGCCTATGGAAATCATACCTTGAGGTATCCAGCCCATAGCAGAACTGTGTTAGATCCTCAAAGCACTGCGTAAGAAGTAACCATACTCCTGATAGTAGCTTTTTCATTAGAAGTCTACGGAAGTAGAGCAATGTATTGGACATTGCATTTAACAGAGTTAATTAGTGTACAATGGTTATTTAATATGTTAATCAAGTTTTAATCATGATAAAATAGACTAATCTTGCCATTATTCTGCCATTATGAAAGTGTAATTGAAATAGATTGGGAAGAAATACAGTACAGTCTTGTCAGTGTCTTAAACTGTGCTCACAAGTGCTGCAGTGCTCAGACGCTTGTTTCAGGAGAAGTTTTATTTTATCAAACTACTTTTATTTCAGTTGGTGTCCTATGTTAAAACCAAGAGCCACCCACTTGACAGGAGCAAGTTCGGGAGTAGTTCTGCAAACATCTCTTCTTGCTTGATTTCCTTGGGAAGAGGCTACCGCAGTCCTGCGCTCTGTCTCTGACCATGTTCATCTGTCTGGACCTCCTCATGAAGTCCAAACTCTTGGAAAACTTCAGCCAGATTTGTCAGAGGAGTAACAGTTCTGAGAGTGCAGTGTCTACAAGCTTTGGGAAAATATGGAAGAGGAGAGAGTTTACTAGTAGCTATGTTGACAGTGGCTGGAAGCTGAGCTGGTGTGTTGGACTTTGAGGAATCTATGCAAGAGAGAGGGATCGTGAATGCACTGCAGAGTTCTTTTGGGTTTCATTAGAGAATCCAACCACAGCACAGGTTCATAGGAATCCATCCCCATTAGTTTTAGTCTGTTACATACAGAAAAAGTTGTCTAAACTTTGCAGCAGGTAACAGCTGGTGATGGAGCTTTAATCTGGATACCTTGATTATGCAGACCAGCAGATCCACTCCAGCTTGCAGTGATCTGTCTTCAGCTGCCACTGGGGTTGTCTTCACGAGGAAATCCATGTGAGGATGCCTCATATTTGAGGTCTGGTCAGAGTACAGCAAGGTTGCATACTTGGGAACCAGGCAATGAGCGGCAAAGGGAGAGGATCTGCAGTTTAGACACAGCCTCAGGGAATCGTATTTTAATAGGGAGGGAGAGGAGGTCTCCTCACTGAGGTGTGTGGAAGCCCAGTGGCACCAGCAGCCACAGTCTGTAAGTTACCATTATGAATCTGTGATTACAATCAATTATTTTCATTTCCCTCTAGCTTTTGGACCAGTTAATGGTTTTGATCTATCCTCTGCAACAAGAGGTTATCGGTATTTTAAGTATCTTTCAAAATAATTAAGTCTGATGCATTCTTGATTTCAGGGTTGAATCTCTAAGAAATCTGTGAAGGGAAAAAAAAAAAAAAGTGGCACCTCGTCTTGTGATGCTCCAGATGATGCTGTAAGATTTGGAACCACAGGTAACTCTAAGCTTACATAGATCTGTGAATGTTTTTAGTATCCCCACATTGTGAATTGTGAATCTCTGAACTTCTTGGTGCCTCAGAAGGTACTGCTGCCGTTAGAAGGTGTCAAGGGGGGATCGAGCAGTTTTTCCACGTGTATCACCAAGTTGTGGTGAAGGGAAGGGCACTGTGGCAGTGGATGAGTTAAAGCAACTCGTGGGACTGGCAACTGCCCAAATGATCCAATTCCATTAAACTGGGAACTTGTGACACTTGTTAGGGGCATTGGGGATAAATAAAATGGATGGCCACTGTACAACAGCAGATCAGTAATTGTCTTTGAAAAGTAAATATGGTCTCCAACTATGTTTGACAATAACTGGAAATTATTCTTTGGGAACCATCTATTTATGGAACCCAGTGTGAGCTGTCAGAGCTTATTAGGGCTAGATAGAAGGACAGGGGGCTGTGCTACCTCAGTTAGGTACAGTCAGCAAGGTTTTGCTGTAGTTTCCATGATTAAAATGATCCAGGAAAAAAAAAAAACCCTGGCCAGCTGTGGAGGGATATTGTCTCTGGATACTGTCATGAGACTTTACTTGTTTACTCTCTTTTGGGGAGACCTTATTGTGGCCTTTCAGTACTTCAAGGGAGGTGGTAAGAAGGATGGGGACAGACTTTTCAGCAGTGTTTCTTGCAATGGGCCAAGAGTGATGGTTTTACCCTAAAAGAGGGAGATTCAGACTGGAGAGAAGAAATTGTTGGTGCTGAGGGTGGGGAGAGCCGGGCCCAGGCTGCCCAGAAAGGTGGTGGCTGCCCCATCCCTGGCCCCATTGCAGGGGAGGTTGGCCGGGGCTCTGAGCACCCTGCTCTGGTTGCAGATGGCCCTGCTCCCTGCAGGGGGGTTGCACTGGTTGACCTTAAAAGGTCCTTTCCCATTCAAACCAACAACGATAACTTTGTTTTCCCTTTTTCTCCACGTGAGGTCAAGCCACGCGGTTCTAATTCTTTGGGAATTACACGTGAGCTCGCACAGACGCTGCACTCAGCTCGGCATCGCTCAGGCGCGCAGCCGCCAGCCTTCGTTCACCGGGGAGCAGCCGGGCCCTGCCCGGCCCTCGCCCTGCCCGGCGCCCGCTGCACCGGCCCCGCGGCCCGTCCGGCTGCGGCGAGGCCCGGCGGGGCCGGTAGGTGGCGCTGTGAGCGCGCGGATGGCGCCGGGGAGGAACGGGCCGGTTGGGGCTCGGCGGCTTTGCGGGAGGAGCCCGCGGCCGGGAGCTGCTGCCGCGCACGGGGGCTGCGCGGCGAGGACAGGGTCTGGAACGAGAGAGAAACCCTTTCGGAGGAGAGGGAGGGGAAAAAAAGAAAGGGAAGGGCGGGGGGAAGTGCAGGAAAGTGGGGGGGGGGAAAAGAAGACCATATGTTTGCTCTTCATTTA